>BGPR01017257.1:7840-32937 GCA_013235015.1 Araneus ventricosus | reverse complement strand
ACAAATGCTTCAACAACCATGGAGACTACGTGGAAAAGAAATATGAATCAGTGCCTTTCTAACTTTTCCTATCTCTTTGATTTCGTGAATAAACCTTTTCTCTCAGAGGGCTTGTTACCTTTCTTTTTGAACCACCTACATACATCTACACGACTGTATGAACTTCTCTCCCAATCTCTCTTCCTGAAAGCGAGTTTGTTCCAGTAACCGCAGTTTTTATGCTTCTCCCGGGTTCTGCTGTTCTTGTTGGATAGTGAAAAGCAGCAGACGTCCCATGTCCATCCAACCGGTTCGGTCGCTGTAATGGCGTCAGGTACGGGGACATGGGGCGGCGTTCTGTTCTTTTTGAATTGCGTATTGAAAAT
This sequence comes from Araneus ventricosus, assembly GCA_013235015.1. Classification (NCBI taxonomy): domain Eukaryota; kingdom Metazoa; phylum Arthropoda; class Arachnida; order Araneae; family Araneidae; genus Araneus; species Araneus ventricosus. Next base: position 32,572 of record BGPR01017257.1, on the reverse strand, counting down.
ACGGAGTTCCTAGTTGCCTGGTTGATTGGGGAAAACTTTTTAGAGGTTTTTCTTTTCTTTTTTAAATATTCTAAAAGATTTTTCGGTACTTACTTATTAACGCCACCGAGGCTACAGATTTGGCGGTTTTTAAGTGCCGCCAAATTTGGCGGTTTTTGTACTTACGTAGTAACGCCAATTTGTCGGTTTTTAAGTGGCGCCAATTTGGCGGTTTTTGTACTTACGTATTAACGCCAATTTGGCGGTTTTTAAGTGCCGCCAATTTGGCGGTTTTTGTAAACAAGATTGCTCTTTATTGGCGCATTACCGCCAATTTGTAGCCTCGGTGGCGTTAATACGTAAGTACCGATTTTTCTTTTAAGATTTTATGGTTTTATCCATCATATCTGTATTTTGTTGTTTTCATGTGTTTTTTTATAATGTCTGCCTTCGTGGCTTTTAATTAACTTGTTTGTTAATTAATATTTAAAAAAAGACGAATTCTGCTGTATGGAATTTATATGCCTGTTGTTAGTTAAATATTATGTCCTATCGTTTTTTTTGTATTTTCAACTAAATGTGCTTGGTTGTTTTACAAGTTGCACATGTATTATAACTTTTCTTTTTTGTCTTATGTATTTTGTTGGAGTTCTTTTGCATTTTGTCTTTAAGTTAATTTTATCTTTAGTGTAGTTAAATTCCACCCGTGTTTTGAGTGTAGCTTGTACTTTATAGCGTTTTCGTGTTTTTTGCCTCTGCCCGTGAAAAGCTTTACACCCTTCCGGGTAGGTTGGGTCGGGGTAGTTTTAATAATAATAATACAGATTAAAATATGTATCAAATATGTCATCTAAAGTCTTTTCAACCATTGGGTTGAGTCTGGATATTTGAATGGAATAAAATCATTAATATTCAAAGTAAGTAAGATTTTGAATTACCTTGTGTTTTGAAATAGGTGAACATACTCTGTGCACAGTAAAAGTGGGGAAGAAAAATACATCAGACGATGGCTTTATTCATATATAGGTAATATATTTTTTGTATTTGAATGCGAACTGGACAATCCATGAAATTATACTCAAATTTATGGGAAAATGTCGAAAACTGGTAATGCATCGAAATAATTTTTGTTTTAATGATTTAATGAATAAATATGAATGATTTAATGAATAAATATGATTAAATGAGAAAAAAAGTTCACTTTCTTTCTGAGGCCAAATTAGAGTGGCCCATTTTCCCCGTGTAGTAAAAAAAGGAATAGAAAACTCTTCAAAGTTAAATTTAAAAAAATTAAATATATTTGATAGTTTTATACATTTTTTAATATGAACTACTTACTCATAAGTAAAACTTGAGGCAATCCGGGACAAAATTCAAAAATCGTGACTGTCTCGACTAAACGGGGACTTCTGGTCACTTTAAAAATTTATTTAATTTACCTTTAGCCTGAATGAAAACGGCAAATCAAAAAAGAAAGTCGTCTAACTTTGCTCGATATGTTTTCCGACGTAAACCTTAAGATATTTGAAGAATTATGCTTCCTAAGTACATACTCAACTATACGAAAATATCTTACATCCGACATCAAGGAGTCCCACATGAGGGTACCACGAGTACGTGGATGAGATGTCGCCGTATAAGTAAGTGGTTCTCGCTCCTGGACGTGGGTACATTAATGATGATATGACTCTTAGTGCCTATCACCGATGACGGGTCGAACCTTCGTAGAAGGGGAGGGGGGTCGTTGCACTTTTTTTGTTTGTTTTATACCCACACCGACCAGCCTACCAACCGAGTGTAAAGCCTGAAACGGTCGGTGGGGAGACAACAAGTTAAATTTACATTTACATATTATGCCCTGAACAGGTGCAGTGAGTTAAAACAGTGCTGAGTGAAAGAGAACAGCTGCTCGCCCACACACGTGGAGAGAAGAACTGATCACAAATGTTCAACCCTCCTAGTGTGGGGAGGGCTTAATTACAATTCGAAGACTCTCACTTAATATATAAAACTGCAAATAAAAATATAAATTACTACATACATAAAATGCTTAAAATCTGTTAGAGAAAAGGTGTAGAAAGGATAATAGCATAAAAGCAAATGCAATAACAAAGAATAATATATAATAACAAATAATAATAAACAAGTAAAAGATGTTAATCTAAAACTAATAAATAAAACACTAAATGGCACTTCCATAGTGACACTAAGAAACCTTAAAATACACGAGTAGACGTCTAAAAGAGATCCAATAACACTAAAGCTTAGCACACCAAATATCCAGGACTTTCTAACAACCCAAGATCTTCCAGATCCAGTGCAGAGTGAGGGGCGCAAGTAATGGAGGACCCCAGATCTCTATGTTTAAAATTTGGTGCGATGTTTAACTCAAAAGACCCTATATCTCCAGTAATCTAATCATAGACCTCTTCCTAACCAGAACCTAACCAATCTCTGGACACATCGCTCTGATACAGATTTTAAGTTCCGCCTCGCAGTCTTCTTCATCCTGCACATAAATCAATTCCCATCTCTCCTGAAGAAAATTGGCGCACAGACCAAACAGAATTTCAAATATTTACCGACGGTTCAAGAACTGACAATTGGAACTGCCTCTGCTTTCTGTGTCTTCCGCCATGGATTTATTCATCACAGATGATGGGTCAAATTAGATGATAATAATATTGTTTTTCAGACTGAGATGGTAGCATTAAGAGAAACCATGCTCTGGTTACCACAAGAGTCCCTGGCAAAATGCACTATTCATACAAATAGTCAATCGTCCCTGAAAGCTCTTGCGGTTCCTCTCCAGCCAAACTCAACTATTGCCCGGGAAATTCTAAACTTCTGGAGCTCCTTAAAAACCGAAGTTGTTATCTCCTGGGTTTAAACGACATTCGGGGGTACTAGGGAACGAGGTTGCTGACCCGTTTGCCAGGCAGGGTACTCATGGAAGTACTCTCCCCATCAATATCGATCTTCCTAAATATTGCCTTAAAAATCTCAAAAAGTGTTCCCTTGAAATCTGGCAGGATAGATGAAACCTTTTCGAAACGGGACGGCGAACCTTCCTTTTCGTACCTCAAGTCAACATTAATCGAGCCTCATTTAATTGAAGAACCAACCAATTCATCACAGGACATAGGCCGTTCTTGACGTATCTTCATAGATTCAGCTTATGTTCACACGATCGATGCTTTTCGGTGCTAATGGTGATCCAAATCACTACGCAACAATCTGCCCAGTGATAAAACCCTTTTATTTCACGAAGCCCAGTTCTGAAAACCTTTCGACGTGGTGTGAAAATATTGTACAAGACAAAAGATCCCTAGCACGACTCATGCGTATTATGAAGATCCTTCATGAACGAAAGCATAATATCACCATGGATAAATAAAGACTTTTCTGGCATCCACCAGAAATTAAGACTTTCATTGCAGACTGTTTCATTTCACCTTTTGTATTTATTATTTTGTTGTTTAAATTTTTTGTATTTCATCTTTACGCTGAGAGGGTTTTGTATAACCGTAAATCTTATCTGGTCGGTTCCCTCCCGGTGAATCAATAATAATAATAATAATAAAGATTTTAAAATCATTAAAAATCAAATCAACAATAAAATTGAACCTTAAATCGAGCTGAAAACACACCGACAAAGACCCCCACTATCATGACAATTAAGTAAAAAACACTTTTTAAAAAACTGTGGTATATTCTAAAAACCATCGTCAAATATATTTCTAATTAAATGCATTTTATCCACTTTGTCCATATAAGTTCTGACTTTAAGTATTGAATTTGATTCATGATTTTTCCGATAGTCTTCCCTCTCTTCTATAATATATTGACTACTTTTTAATTTAACGCATGAATAAAGGACAGGGAAGTTCACTGCACCCCGTCTCCGTGGCCAGCTTGGCTTGGTGGTCAGCATGCTCATTACATGCGTTACCGATATGCACCTTCAGCCAGACTACGTTTATCAACTGCCTTGCATTAAAAGTATCCCTTTTAACATCGTTAACAAATTCAGATCTAGGCTTTGCGCTTTTAATGTCATCTATAAATTTATTTATTTAACACCCACTCCGACCCAGCCTACCCGGAAGGAAGTAAGGCCATCTTTAAATGCGAGTATATTGATCTTAGCATTATTTCTTAGAGCCCAGCCGGGGTCTCGCATGTGCCTCTCGTAATGGGATCACTATAGAGGGGGTCACAGTGCCTGATTCTTGTATTTGCTCCCGGTTATTCATATTCACCGTATGGCAAAGTGCTGGGACGGGCTGATGCTTGCGCGATCCTACATCAAGGAGCCTGTACTGTGATTCAGGATATTTTACTGAATAAACACTAGGAATATGATCGAATATTTGTTTTCTTTTAATATTTAAGTAAGAAACCAACAATATACACGTTTTCGTGAATGGAAGAACCTTTCCATCATATCACAATTGTAGGCAAAACTGCTTTAAACAAGATGAAACATTATGGTTTTTGCTTTTCTGAAATTATAAATAAAGTAGTTTGCATTAAGAAAACGTGTGGGATACTTCGACGAACGAAATCTGTTACTATCGTCGTATCATATCACAAACACATAGAAATGAACTATCAGGAAATGAATTATTTCATTTTGTTCTGTCTTCTGCTTATGTTTTCTAGTGGCTAGAGATTATTGAATCTCTACCATTGATTTCAATGCGTGAAGGTGATTCTACTTTCTTGTTTGCTTTGGATCAATCTATTAGATTGGAAGCAAGATAAACATTTTGTAAAAGAAAATAGATACAGTAAATTTAACTTTTTAATAGATTTTATAATGACGGCGCTTCTTCAGGCAGAAGTAGAACTGCTCGTGTCAGTCTTAAAAACTGTTGTTCTCATCGACAGAAAATTGATGGAAAGTTTGCAGTGTCTATGGATACGCACTTCTTGTGCCAAACAGTTTTGCATGAGTCTTTTATGGTTAAAATCGTAAGTCTTTAAAATCAACTGTTGTGATCAGCAGAAGTGATGAGAATATCAAAAGGATATAGATATGGACTTATTTGGTATTTCATTAAATTCATAGGAATCGATATTTTCAAAGTAAATATAAAAATCATGGAGAAAAGAATAATACCCTACTTAGAATTCTGAATCGATTTGTAGAATCTCTGTTTCCTTGTATGTTACATATTATGGCAATATATGCAATAGTCAGCTGGTCAATCATTATAATGCTTAAAATAGCTACGATTGAAGAATTGATTTCATTTTTTTGTGTCAAATTTGTTTTCATTGGTTATTTGGCACAGTGTTCGAAGGAAAAAGAATTTAATTAAAAACTTAGTGGTGAAAAGCAATCGCATTTCATTTTACTTGAAAAGGAACAAAAACATTAGTTGTGTCATTAATCTAAGCTTAGGCTCAGCTGTTGTTATTCCCATCTCATTAGCTCTTTTCTATACATTTGTTGTTTCCGAATCTTCTCATGAGCATAAAATGTTTTACAGTGTGTTTCTAGCAATGGAAGGCAATGACTTTACTTCAGTTGTGGTAAGAAGCTTGATACTCGTAATGACCTTCCTGATTCACTTTACGTTGCCTGCATTGATAACAATACTTGCAAGCTTATAATGCACACACTGACGCTCTTTTATTACAGGATAGCGATCTGTTTGGTGAAGCACTCGAAAAGTTGAAAAATTTCGGTCTTCGAACAAATGTATTTTAGATTAAGCAGGAGATACAAAGCTTACCAGTTAATTGCGCTGACGTGACAAAAGCTTTCTTCGGCAACTTTTTTATAGCTGGCAGGTGGTTATATTTATTTGTCACTGTTTTACATTCTTCCAATTAAAAGTACCTTTTCTTCCGGTTTGTCTGCGAGAAAAGACTTTGTGCGCCTGATTGAGTTCCACTCCATTGTAACTAGATTAGGTTCTCAGTTCATCCAAAATTTCTTCGCTAGTTCGACGGAAAAGCAAAGATTGCAATGACCAGTTTCTCACGAGTCTACATTTCGCGCCTGCATTGATAATGCAACATCAAGGCCTCTTTATTACAGGATTAAAGATCTGTTTAGTAAGCACTTCAGTAGTTGAAAATTTCGTATCGCTGACAAATTATTTTACGATTAAGCGGGAATACAACGGGCTTTACCAGTTAGTGCATGACGTCGAGCAAACACTGCTTGCAACTTTATTTTACTAGTGTGCTGGGTCTTGATATTTATTTAAACTGTTACATTCTTCAAATTAAAAATGACTCTTTTCTTCGGATTTAGTCTTTAAAAAACCTTGTGCCCTGACTTTGGTCCCTCCATTGTATAAGTGTTGTTCTCAGTTCATCCAAAATTTCTATTCATTAAGTTCGATGAAACTAAAAAGTATTTGCAGATGATCCTGAGTTCTCTCAGAATGGCAGTGAAAACAACTATTATAACTCTCCAACTCGTGACATACATGATGAATATGGTGTTTCCTGAACTGCCAGCATGTGGTGTTGCTGAGTTTAAACCAGCACTTATTCTAGAAACTTTTGAATCTGTGTTAACATATGGATTGTTGGTCATGAATATTAAAATGTAGAAAGAGGACTGCAGGCGCATTATTTCTGTATATTTCGATATTTTCTCAATTAATTAGAAACTTCATTGAAGCAAATCAATGACATTTTTTTCGCAGTATTGAAGGAGAAGCCAACTTACATACATTGCAGAAAACTTTGAGAACATGCACAAAAATTGTAAAAATTATCTAGGATGTTTCACCAGAATACTGCAAAATATTCTATGATCTTACAAGATAAGTAAATAAAATTCTGTGAGTTACATTGAAATTTAATTTATTGTCAATCCTTTGTCGACAGGATTTTCTCTGAAAATCTTCTACTACTTTAAAGATTAGAAAGTTACCTTGCAGCTACAAATGGTTGTTAAAGATGACATGTTTTATGAAGTGAAAACTTCTCATATATGAGGGAAAGTTAAAATAATATCCACAAAAATGTTATTTTCTACATGGCCTATTTCTTTTTCCATAGATTTGTTGCAGCTATCCCCTTTCTTATATATTCTTCGAAGAAGAAAATTACTAATTAATCGTAAAATAATTCCTGCTCTTTTTTGTCTATGGAAAATTAACGATATCGTGCAACAACCCTCACCGATCCGAAGATATGACAGTTGGAAAGGAGAAGATCTAGACTGTATTCAGGGTGTTTTTACACCTGGAAATCCGAATTTGTGATGGTTCAAATGGTCCGACCCACCGCCTCTCAATGCATATTCTCATGCACCAACAACACTTCCTTTTCAGACATTTTAACTAATTTGAAGATCAGAGAACATTGACTATTCCGCAGTGTCAATGTCTACTGGTTAATTAGCACTATTTCTCGAGCTTCGTTGAACTTCTTGTATGGGACAGACGGTAGCTGGCGTCTGTTCTCTTCTGTGCAGTTAGCTTCTCTGGCTCTAGTTAACAACATTTCTCACTAACAAAACTTTCTTTCAGACATATTGAATATTCTAAAGATGCAACTAATCCGCAAAGAACTCTGATTGTGCATTGTCGGTGGCAGTCTACTGATTTGCTAGTTTCATTTCTCGATTTTTTTTCTCTGAATCTTCTCGTCATTGTTGGAGATTAACGGGCGGTCTGTTGTCTCATCCATCAAGTTTGTCTGAATCTGATTAATTTTGATTCGCCCATACACTTATACATGATAGAGCATAATGCTTTGTCATGTAGATGTAGACTCGGCACAGTGTATGACCATTCTAAATAGAGCAATCTGATCACTTTTTCGTTCCTTGTTGGATCATGCCAGCTGTTCGATATGTTTATAGTGTACGAAAAGCAAGGAAAATTTTATAATCAAGATAAAATATTAATAACGCAACTGTAGTATCAACTTTAATCATGTTTGCTTTGAAGACAATGTGACATACTTTGAGAATTTTAACTACAAAAGTGCGATAATTCTTTACTTACCTATGTATATTCATCTTATCGCAATAATTTTAACTGTTGAGATATACTAATCTATTACCTTTTCTGCATGCTGCTTGAATTCTTCTCTGGTAAACAAGATGTATTAAAGAATGATTGAATGTTTCTCTTTCAGTAATTAATCATTTGTATGACTCTAAATATCAATGTTTCCAAACTAACATTCCTTCTGGAATAGAAAAATAAATTCAAATCTTCAAGTATTAACGGAAATTTAAGAATCTAATCGATTTATTTCTGACAGTAATGAAACGCCATTTCTTAAAAAGACAATAAACAAATGTTTTTGAATCATACTCTTGATTAAAAGAAATTAAAGTTAATATTATAATAAATCTAAGATAGAAACCTGTGAGAGTGTCCTTTCATCGACTTTGTCGTATATTACACAATATGGCGCTTTCATAGTATTTCAGCTTCATAGTACATTGAAGAGAATCGAAGTTGCATTTAGAACTCCCCCTGTTAGTCAATTGGTTCTAAAATTTGATTCAGATTCATAGTTTTAGTTTGGATAGTACATACCAAATTTCATTTGTCTAGTTTGTTTGCGCTTTTGACTTATCGCCGTCACATACCCATGAATACACAGACTGACAGACAGTCATCCCAATGATGGGTTTTGTCTAAAATTTGATACAGATCTATAATTCTGATGATAAAATCCATATCATAAATTATAATAAATATATCATAAATTATATAAATATAATCATAAATTTATTATATTATATTTATTAAATAATAATATAATAAATAATAATCATATGATAAATAATAATCCTCTGATAATTTCATCTATCTAACTTGTGTTTTTGATTTATGGGTTCACAGGCAGAAAGCCATCTCTTACCTCTGTCCCTAAACAACGTGGGTATGTAGAGACAGACAGACATAATTCCAAAAATCTGTTTTTCGGACTCAGGAAGTCTAAAACGTGGAGATTCATCAAAATTTCCGGACTCAATCTTCTGATGGTTATAATACTTCCTCTTCGTATACTTCGTAAAACAGGAAGTAAAAATTCTTACCTTAATACTTATTATAAGTAGTTAGCTCTCTAAGGTATTGGAATTCTTTCTATTTTCCATAACAAAGTATACGTGCTTTTTAACAAATTATAGTAATGAACCTGAAATCCATAAAGTGAAGGTGGCTGGTTCTCGATTTCATAACTGTGTTCGTTTTAACTGCATCAGTTGCATCCGGCAACTAGTTAAACTGAAGGAAATGCTTTGAGTAAAATGTTGAAAATCCCATCGCGATTCTCAGCCATTGAGTTCGCGGAAATAAACACATTCTATGGGGGAATATTTATTATGCAAAGCACATTTCAAGAAATTATTGCCAAACAAGTGTTCTTATCAGTGAATAGCACGCTGTCGCTGAACTTCCAGAACTGCTTCCTTTTCAGATAGTCTGGAAAGGAAGCTGCGATAGATCGCTTTAAGTATACTAGAACGATTTTTCTGTACTTTCCGATCGGATGTGTCAACATCATGGGAATTACGGTCTTCAAGATTAAAAATGCCGCTAAAAAGATTTCGTACAATAAATCACCTTGTATTCTGAAGAGAAGAAAGTTCTACTCTTTAGTATGTAAGTTCCTTAGTTGCTTCTTATACTCTCCATTTTAGACAGCAAATTTTTAAATCGACGCAAGCCAATTCCCTAAATTTAAATTTTTGCACTTTTCTTTTAAGTCGACTTGTTTCATGTTTGTATAGAAGGCACTTCGAAAATGACTTTTCCCCCACTTCTTGATTAATTATATTTCTAAAATTTTGTACAGTTTTGTGTTTCCAATAACAAAACAATATTTTAATATTTTTAGAGCTTGGTTGCAAGTTTATAGATTCATTTTAATTACATTTGAGGGATGTTATTCGCTAGAAATTTGAGAAAAATTTAATTATAAAGTCCCATAATATTTATAATAAATGAATTATAAAAACCTAAAATTTCCAAAATGACAAATATGAAAAGTTTTTAAAAACACTCTTTTGTGTATTGGGAAGAAAAGTTAAGAAAAATTTGATTATAAATTTTCATAATGTGTCTAATAATGAACTATAAAAAATAACAAAGTAAAAATCGTTTAAGTTTTTTATGTACTTAAAAGTTGCAAACGATATTTTAATCAAAGATGTGGACGTCGAAGCAAAATAATAAAAACTTGAAGCATGAAAACCAATACTATATAAAATTTAAGCCACAATGTAATCAATAAAGTACTCATAACAATTAAAAATATGTTATAAATGTGACTGAAATTTCAATTTACTTAGAATATTTCTATGAGTGGAATGGAAAGAAAATTAAGCCGAACAAAAGCATTTCTCAAAAATATCATGTGTTCTACCTTAGAGCACTTTACCTTGCATGTATTAATAAAATTATAGTTTGTTACAGTTCATAGCTAATTATGTCTATTTTCTGAGCTTCTTACTATTCATCATAAACACGCATCATGGCTTATATTGAACTATTTTATGACGATAATTGAATGATATTTTACTAGAGCTGCTTGTTTGTCTTCCACTATAGTTCATTTTTTAAACTTTTTGGTTCATTTGTTTCTGCATGTTTTAAAATGCATACTACCGATATCTGAGCTATTTTGACTAATAGTGTCTTCTCTGAAGTGCTCTGAATAAAGATAACTGAAATCTATATATGTTAGAAGTTTCAAAATTAAATCATTGAGATTTAAATTTCAAATCAATTTCAGACAATTACATTAATTGTCTTTTGTGTTTAAGAAAATATTATACTAAACGAAACGAGATCAAACCCTTTATTAGACAGAAAAAGAATCGAAATAGAATATGAACCCTAAAAGGTGAAATTAGTTTAATTTTTCTTTTTTCTTCTTTACAAAGAAGGGAAAATATTATTTACTTTATCTGTGTAGACAAAACTGAAGAAATCATTAACATTTCAAAACGTTACAAGTTTAAAAATTTTAAGACTAATTTAAAAATTCGTTTCACCAAGTTTTATTATTTATAATTTGGTCAAACCAAATTTGTACTCTTTAGGTTCCATTTTCTTGGTTCCGTGTTACTCCTGAAGTTCGCAATTTTACTAACGATTGGAAATGTGACCTCTGCATGCAACCACAGTGAAATCTCCGTGACCTTATTGGATGTTGCAACGGACATGATTGCTAGAGCAAAACTTAACCTTCCAGTCTGTAAGTATAACTTATTTTAAAACCGATAGATCCTAAATTCAAAAGTTATTCAGTCATTAAAGCATTCTTTTATCTCACTACTGAAAACTAATCTTGCCTTTTACACACTGTTTATAACGACTTGTAAAGATGGAATTTTTAAATATATTACTCACTTAATTTTGGATTTGCTGAAGTATTGAATTTAAGTACACGTGTATTATCGGTTATAATAACCTATTTTAATATATTCAGAACTTAATTATCAGTCAATCGATTGATTTAATTAAATTTTGATTCCATTTGAGGGGCGCCGCCTTTGAAAAAAATTGTTTTAACATTTTAAATTACTTGTGATAATGAATTATAAAGTGAAGACCAAAAAGTAGAAGATATTTAAAATAAAAACACTTCTACTTTTAAATTCATTAATAAAAGTAATTTTGAAAATTTATTAAATTAATTATATTTTCTAGCTTTGATACTTATGAAGAAAAAAAGAAATTTTAGTAAGCACAAAAGTGCATTGGTCTTTAAAAAGGAGGAACATTTGTGACAATGAGATGAAGTCTTCAGACAAAGATAAAGTAGAAGATCAGTCATACATCAAACAAATCTGCTCACTAAAAGATTGCGAGTTGTGATTAATGTAGAATAACGTTTTCACTGGAAGAAAAAAAATCATTACTCCCTACAGCAAGCATTTATGTTTGCAGATCGTTTTAATAAAATAAAAGAATAGAAAGAAAAATATGACGTAGTCTAAACTTAAAGCATATTATATGACTTCTGTACAATATAATTGAATCATAGATTTTTTAAAAATATTCTTTTCACAAATAAAGATAAAATTTAAAATATCTGATTATGGATTCGCATTTAGACACCTGCCTCGGTTGACAATTATTATTGCATATTTTTCTAAGAAGCTTTATAAGAGCGGCGTATTTTCTAAATTCAAATATATTGAGACAGCCTCTAAATCATTCTTCTCTTTATTTTCACTGGAATTGCCTAAAATTTATTACAGGGGGATTCTGAATGTGGCGATTTGTCTAATTGAAGAATTACATATAAGGAAATATGAAGAAAGATATTAGGAAATATGAAAGTATTCTAACCTAAAAATAAATATGACGACGGCTTGTTATGCAAATTTTATTCACACATTTTAAAATACATAATAAACTGAGTTACAAATTTTGTTTGATTTTATATATATTGACTTTGTACGATAGAGATTAAGAGTAATAAGAATTGTTCTGATCCTTTTTGACTGACTGTGCCATCTTGTAAACAAAGGTAAAAACATCTACTGGTACAGCCTCTGTACCACCCATAAGGAAAAGTTAAATATATTTTTATATTGATGTAGATTTGATTTTTACTGCCTATAAGCAAAGGTTGAATGCAATTTTCTATTGATGGAATTTTCTTCCTTTTCTTTCGAAGTGCGTTAAGTATTTTAATCATTGTAGGTTCAACTTCATCTTCTTCAAGTTTAATATTGAAGCCAGTAGACTGTGAAGAAGTTTTGCGCAATGGGCAAACCGAAACTGGCATCTACACCGTCTGGCCAAGGAGCAGGGTGTCCGAAGACAAACCTCTGCAAGTGTCTTGCGACATGAGTACAGACGGAGGAGGATGGACTGTAAGTCATGCACTGCTTCTTCACACGCTTTTTGCTTCACTTCCTGACATGCTAGAATTCGAAACTTTAGTTCAGTTTTTATTTATTTGTTTATTACCCACCCCGACCCACTCACCCATAGGGTGTGGAGCGTTTTAACGGTCAGCGGGGAAGAGTGCAAAAAAAAGAGACATTGTTACAAACATTCAACAAATACAATCAGTATGAGAGCAACAAATGCAATAAAACACATAATACAATAAAATAACAAATAAAAATAAATAATAAAATATAATACATACAATAAAATAACAAATAAAAATAAATAATATATAATACATACAATAAAATAACAAATACAGAATAAAAAACTTTATTGCAATTGTAAATTCTCAAAGACAATACTCTATTTTAACATTTTCAGAACCTAATTCCTTATTATAACACGATGTTCGATATCCTAAATGCCTCACAATATTGGGAAGATATCGTAGTAATGCTGTACAGCGTCTTATGTTAATAGGGTTATTAGTTAATTGATTAATTTGAATTTTTCTCATACTAATGGTGTCACCTGGTAGTGAATCTGAGGAAAACAGAATACAAGATTCCATGTTTTTTATAATAAGGAATTATAAATTAGGACAAAAAAATAGAAAATAATAATAATAAAATTTTTAAAAAAACACTGTTTTATTAGTGTATTAAAATGTAGAATTTGATTTTTTTCGAAAATCTTGGAGTCGAAACAAAAACGTTGAAGCATAAAGAGCTGAAAAACAATAAGATAACGAAATTAAGTTACAACAAATACCTTTAAAAGAAAATTATTAAGCATTTCATTAAAAATTTAAATACATTATGAATTTGATTAAATTCTAATTTATTTAGAGTATTTAAATCCACACTTCAAGCTTATAATTTTTTCCTGCTTCCCCTCAGCCAATTTTTGATATAGATATTATATTCAACTTTTTGGTGCATTAATAAAAGCGTTTGTTACCAGCTTTTTTTATTATTTAAAGTTTTATTGTTTCAATTTCAGTACAAAAACTGGCGACATTCTTTCAACAAATCAAGCAAAAATAAATAACTGAAACATTCCATCAAGGAAAACACAACTGAACGTTACAGGGCGCTGGTGAAAATTTATATATTAAATTCAAAACACTGATAATGAGTTTTTCAGCAAATTGATGAACCCTGGCAGCATGATCCGAAAATGATGATATAGTCTGAAGTTCAATTATTCTATTAAAAAAAACTGGTAATAGCTTAATTTTACTTACAGAAAAAGTTTCCTGTTGCTTTTTAAATATTTTTTGAAAGCGCGGGAGGTTTGTGGTATTGATTTCAAACACTTTCGCTGTAGCATTAATAGTTTTTTTAATTCGGATATAAATAATCAGAAATAATTCAGAATTCGATATTATATGTAATCTAGCTTATTATGAATTTTTCTCTGTTAATACAGTATATTTTATCCAATAATTTTTAAAGTGCTAAGCAATGATCATTATTAAGATTTTGCTCTATTGTGCGTTTAGATACAAAAGTGTGAGCTGTACTCAGTAAAGTTATTTATTTCTTTGAAACATATACATATTTAGAGGTGACTGGAATTCTGGTCTTTAAGTGTCCGACCTTTGGATTAAAATATTTTTCTAATGTATTGTCAAATCTTAATACACAACCAGCTGGTATTATGAATAATTTAGTTACATAAAAATTTGCTAAGCAACGAGCATCTTAGATTACGTACTATGTTACTACTTAAGATAACGAGCAAATCATGACTCACCTGTCTTATGAAACGATGATATCTTCGCTAAATAAGCAACCCACCTATCTCAATTTTTTGAAATTTCTAATAGGAAAAATTTCACAGTTTTTCGCAACCAATAACGAATATTTCTGATTTCTTTCACATCTGGTAGGAACATGCGGTCTTGTGCTTATATCAGATGTAAAAAAATTTAGAAACATTCACTACTGGTTGTGAGAAATTGAGTATTTTTTCCTCTTTGAAATTTCAAAGAATTGAGATAGATGGTGTTGTTTGTCAAGCGACAATATATTACTCAAGAACTGTCAAAGGTCAATAAAAATAAAAATAAATGTTTGTTCATACTTAATCGACTTAGCGTTGAGCTTATTTTTTCTATAATAGATTCTATGATTTACAGTGGCTTTGTATTAAAAAGGGGTGCGCAAAAGACTACAGTAAAATTTTAAATGAATAATATCTGATATCCAGGAATAGATCCATCTACTTTAAATAAATTCCCAAGAGTTAATTAGTTGCTGTTCACAAATGACCTTCAGGAGTTAATCAAGATTGTGTCTTTTGGTTTGGCTGTACTCTGTATCTATAATGATTGTAGTCAATTTAAGAATTAGCAGGAGTAAATGGAAGATTTGTGTAATGTTGGGCCACCGTTGGCGATGGTTGAGAGAAATCACAAGTACTGGGAATTTACTGCGCTAGGAAGAAATTGTACTTGGTGCAATTTCTTCTAGCGCAGTGCTTAGAATTGCATTTGGCACTTCCTTGCGCAGCGTTTAGAATTCCACTTGGCACTTCCTAGCGCAGTGCTTAGAATTGCACTTGGTACTTCCTAGTGCTGTGCTTAGAATTGCATTTGGTAATTCCTAGTGCAACGCTTAGAATTGCACTTGGTGCAATTTCTTCCTAGAGCAGGGTTGCTTTTTGTAAGCAAGCCCGTTTCGGCATCGACCTGGAATCGGAGAGGGGTGAAATCTGTGGCCTGTTTATGGTCACTGTTTTGAAATAGCTCTGGTTTTGAGTGCGACGTCTGCACTGTGTTTTTTCATGTGAGTTGTCGGTCTTATGTTTGTCAAGGTCCAAATAGATATATTTTTCTAAAATCTAATGTCATTAATTCAAGAAGAACATTACATTTTGCAATATAATTTATAAAATACTCGTATAAATATTTTTGCATTTTGTATAGAAAAGTCTAAAATATTTTTAAATGAGTGTATACTTTTCTCCTATTTAACTTTGTTGTTTTTACGTTGTCACATAAGCTGCATCATGTTTCATGGAGATACATATAGTGTCTTTATACCATAGGTCATTCAAAGAAGAGGAGACTTTGGTAGAAACAAAGATTATTTCTTTAAAGACTGGAATAGTTACAAGAAAGGTTTTGGTGACATTGACAAAGACTTCTGGTTAGGTAAGTGTTTTTAAAAGAAAGCAAGATAATAAGATTTTGAAGAAATTTTCGTTTAACTTAGAATTAACATTTATATTGAGCGAAGCAATATAAACGTCGAAACAAAATAAATAAACGTCACATGACTACTTTGGTTTCATATAATTGCTGGAGTTTCAAAATTTGGACGAAATGCGTTCTCGATAAAAAAAAATACTCTCTTTTAATATTTTCCAGTACTTTTTACCACTTAATTTAATTCAAAATGATTCTGTAGGAGTGGCGCCACCTGATAGTAAATTTCAGAAACAACTGATTTCGAATTAGTAAAAATTAGAAAATAATTAAAAAATATATACTCCTTTTTAGTACACTAATAAAAGAGTGTTATTTTTAAATTATTTTTATTTTGATTGCATTTAAATGGGTATAAAATATATTCACGTGCATTATTACCTCATCACTAACATCGAAGGGTATTGATCGCATCTAAGTGACAGCGAAGTGTATTAGGTTTTATTCTCAATCTTACACTTTAAAACAGAATAAGTAAATTGGTGAAATCTTTTTGATGAATCACCCTGTGCAACTATGTATGTTTGCCATCGTTCATACAAAGATGTAAATGCGGATTACCAACCTCCTTTTACTACATTATCCAATGTCTTCGTCGCTGCTTTTCTTCGGAACTTGAGAATTGTTGGTATTTCAAATTCTTCATCCAAGGAACATGTCATATGGAGTTGAGACCAGAAAAATAATCTGATTGTGCAAGTACTGGAATGTGATATTTTGACAAGTAATTTGAAACCAGGACAGACCTGTGAGCCGTGCCTTATCGTGGATGAGAAGTTTTGAATGCCTGCAATCACGAGCTAAGCAACTGCGCTGTATGTATTGAAACCAGAGGAAACCTGGCCTGACTGGTTTGCTCTTCGCTTGTTCAGCAGTGGGAAATTCCTTAATTAATTTTACATTTTAAAAATATTAAACCTTTCAGGACGACAGTCACGCAGGTGTGCCAGCTGCTTGGCATATACTCTCCCTCTCCCGTCTGTCACAAATACGTACCGGCCCTTGCGGCTTTGAAATACAGACTGTCAAGTCGGCGTGACGCCAGCTTTAGTGCAATTAGGCTTAACTAGAAAAAGTGCACCGACTGTGAGCAGCCACGCTCGTTGGGAAACGTCGGCCAGATGGAACCGTACGTTCTCCGTGCGGCCGTCCTCAAACAGTCAAAATGTTTCAGAACGTGTTGAACGTAGTAGTATGTGAGGTTTTGTTTTTAAATCGCGGATTTTATACCTAATAAAATAGTTTTGTCACACCTAATAAAATGGTTTAAAATCTGTGTTTTTCAGGGAACGACAACATATTTGCCTTGACGAGTCAACGTCTCCACTCGATTAGATTTGATTTGAAGGCTGTTGATGGAGAAGAGAGGTATGCTCTCTACGACACTTTTTGGATCGACGACGAGGATCATATGTACACGCTTCACATCAAAGACTACACGGGGAATGCAGGTTCGAAAAATTTACGCAATCATATCTTGAATTTTTCATATTGATAAGCACAAAAAGCATTTAGAAAATTTGAACTAACTTCTGAATTATCCGTGTGAGATATTTAGCCAAATAATAATATTTTCCTCGCCTTTCCACTCTTTTTAAAAATTGTAAAATTCCTGCAGTTGTTTTTGTTGCAGTAAATTTCTCTTTAATGGCCGGGATAATTTACCTTTATGTTATAAGGCCATAGTTTTTTTCGTGCTCATAAGAATAAAAAATAGTTTTAGAATGTAGACAAATATTAGAAGTATCCGTTTAAAGTGAGAGAAGGTCGCCAAATTTGGAAAATTTTTAATGTACAGTGATAGACAAGTAATTTTAATGGGAAAAGTAGTAGAATTTTTTGTAGTTCATTTGTCTTCAAAACAGTATAATCTAATTTTTTTTTCATTTTCCAATTAAGGAAACCGGTTTCCTAAGTTGGACCACTGGTTTCTTAAAAAGAATTAAAATAAAGAAAGAATTAAGAATTGGATGACCAATTTCTTTAAGAACTCGTTAAAGCAAAACTATTTTTTGATTCTCAAACTCACATCGACGTACGATGCATTTGCCCGAGTATGTGATTTTATGCACTGTATCACTTCTTTTTCATTTGTTTCCTTACAAATGATACTATCCTTAGTTTTTCTTCCTTTTGATCTAAAATTTAATGGTTTAAATGTTCTTATAGTGTTTCTTTTGGCTTATTACACTTCCAATTTATGAGGACTATTAGTGGTAATAACTTCTTTCTGAATTGTTCCTGTATTTCAAGATAAAATCCCATTGATTTAAACATTCCAATTTAGGCAACTCTTTTTGTTGTCTAATCTAGGCAACTTTTTACATCAACAAAAAAACCGTAACTTTAACTTTAAACTATTTTAATAAAATTATTATTCTAAATTGTAGTCAAACAAAATTCCTATCTAAAAATATATTTTCCTACTTTTTTCTCCAAATTTTTAATCGTCTAAATATTTTTCCATGTTTCGTAATATAAGGATTGTGAAAGAGTATTACTTTTAACAATTTTCACAATTTATTCCTATACAAATATGCATTTCTATACTAAGTAATTTCTATACTACACTATTTAAATTTTCTATAATAGGGAAAGAGAAACATAACGAAATAAATACATATTCCTGTAAAGCAAGTTATGACAGCTGTCAGAAGACAAGGGTTTGGCTACAAGAAAAATTAACATTTAAATCCGAAATTTTTATTTATGTTTCTTTATTTTTTATTATCTTTTGAGTTTTTGTTGATGTGTTTATTTTCTGGATCTCTACACACTCTACAGGAGATTCTATGGCTCATCACGACAACGCGCAGTTCTCTACTAAGGATAAAGGAAAGGGCGAGAAAGGCAGTAGCTGTGCGTTGAAGTTCAAAGGTGGCTGGTGGTACAACTCGTGTCATCATTCAAATCTGAATGGCCTCTACTTGAAGGGATATCACGAAAGTTTTGCTGATGGAGTCAACTGGCTTAGTTGGAGGCACTACAATGAATCTCTCGAGTTCACTGAAATGAAGATACGTCCTAATAATTTCAGAAGAAGTGCTGTCTCTGAGGACACGCCACGAGATTGATGACATCATCTTTGCAATTGTCTTAATAACATGAAATTTCTCTTCTTCTGTTAAATTTTGCGATTGTCTTCCTAATCCGTCTGAACTAGTTAGTTTTCTTCGGTTTTCAATAAAATATTTCTACCATTGTTTTTTTTTATACAGTTATTGTCAATTATTTTAGGTGCTGTCCTGAGAATACCTTAGCAAAGCGTTTTAACCTCTGTTTCAAAACTTTTTGAAAAATCAATGATTAGTTTAATAACTAAACGATAAATACATGAATCCAATTTTATTTTAATATAAGGTGTTAGTTTGCTTTTCAAATTGTATTAACATAAATCTCTATAGTAAACTTAGATTCTCTTCATACTCCATTTGAAACTATTCTTTTTCTGAAGTTTTTAATAAAATTTTTCTGCAACGTTGCTTCTTTAGAGAGTTGGTGTCAATTTCTTTAGGGGTTCTCCTGAGATTTTAACATTCTTTCAACGGTTTTTGAAAAACCAATGATTCGCTTAGCAGCTAAATATTAAAAATATTAATCAGATTTTATTTTAGTACAGCGTATACGTTGTTTTTTTAAATTGTATCGATTTTTTTAAACCCATAATCACAGTTGATGTATTAAAAGTTAAACTCTTTCGATCAGTAAACGAGTAATGTATTCAAAAGGAAATGATTTTGACATTCAGAATTAATTTGACGACATGTAGTTTCAAAAGTGACGTATAATAAATCTTCAATGATCCTTTTCGGTGCATTTTCTTTGGATATCCATAAGTTTCTGAATGTTTTCTTTGTTGTATTTCTAAGTTTTGAGTTCTAAACGAAGTAAACAATTGTATTCCGGTAAATGTCTATTATATTCTGAACAAATCGGGATGTCGATTTTTCGTAAATATTGAATGTGTCAATTCAGCTATGTTAATATTTTTTATCTATCTTTGCATTACTACATTCCAGAGAATGTCTATTTTATTTTTATGAAAACTAAAAATAAATCAAAAAATATTATCAAGATGCAAGAAGTTTTCGGACTTTTGGCATTTTCAATTTTACATTTTAGCTGAAGGTGTATTAATAAATAAATTAATCATGAATATTAAATTCAATAAGATTAAATGGAAGTAATAAGAAATTTCTATACATAATGTCATTTCTATACAAGAAATATAATTTAAAGTTGAACAGAGAAAATATATTTAACTAACAACGTTTGATTAGTCAATTTACTACGACAAAAATCCAATGGGTCAGAACCGTATCTTCGTATCGTATCTCCTCTCCGATAGCATATCGATGAAGAAATAATAACATCGTTGTTTGATATTGAAGGACGGGTGGATCACTGAAGAGCTTTGATATTCACAGAAACAATGTATTTTATGCTGTAAAACTGTTGTGGATCGCACTACAGTTTTTAAACTAGGAGAGATTAAATTAGGGTAGACCGGGGTTAGTTGGGCCGTTTTTTCTACTAAAAATTTATTTTAAAAAAAGGAATTCAATTTTTTTTTTAAATTTTCAGCTGACACTATTAATGAACTTTCAGAAATAATTCATCATAGTAACATTTGAATATATTGAATATCAGTATTAATTTAAAACCTCAAACTGACACCAAGTCGCTTGGCCCAACCTGCCCGACTGCGGGGTAAGTTGAACCACTACTAACATGAAGCAACTCTCACAAAACATTCTTCTATATTATTATACTTTATTAATTTAAGTAACGCAGTTGTGTTATTATCCGCATTATGTGTATAATATACAAATTTTGTGCATTTCTATTAAATAGAAACTGAGATACAGCATTTATGGTCATAGTCAAATAGTATTGTGTATTTATAATCAAAATTGAGTCCGCATGGTTTTTCATAACAAGTATCTTGCATAATAAATCTGGTACTATTTCATCCCACATATTCAGAGATATTTCTAAAACGCACATCCTGATAAATCCTATGCAGCAGCGCAGTCCAACATGTACAATGCGAAATAACCCAACTAGCCTCATATTATCATTTTTGTTTCTCATGAGTGTAGGGATTTATTCTGAAAGCATTTCGATATGCAAACAAGTCCTAAAGTAACAATGAAGAATTATCTTTCTGAATATTATTTGTAAAAATGGAAATTTTAATTTATAAGCGAAGGGAAAAAACGATTATTCATAAGTGAGGAAATTTGCTCAGCTTAGCAGAAATTAGAAAATTCTGGCTGGTTCTTTAATGAACGCTGCTTCCTCAATGACGCTGATGTGGAAGAAGGAAGGCGGGATAATACACACTTGCCTGGAAAGGCACCGTCAAATACCGAAAAGTATTAAAAATATCGCGACTGGCCCAACGTGCCCCTATTGCCAACTATCCCGGTCTACCCTATATTATACAAAATGCTCCTCGGAAAATTTTAGCTTGTTCAGTGTTTTTTTGTATAAAATATTCATTGTTATTCAAGAATCAGTGTAAAATGCCATTTTTATATGATTATGTATGAAAAATCAAGTTGTTCAAATTATGGCCATTTTCATGAAAACCTATTTGGAGTTATTCTCAAAAGTTTTCTTCTACCCTTTCTAATGTTTCTTCCAACTAATCTTTCACCTTCAAATACATTTCAAATTTATTAGAAGTGCTCTCAAACGCATTGATTTTAAGTACCCACGAAGATAAAAATGACAGGTGAAAAATTCTCTTATTCGAGAAGACCACGAAATATCATCAAAGGCAATAAAAGAATGCATCTCGAGCAACATTCAGAGAAGCTCTAATCGTACAAGCAGGTTCAAATAGCTCAAGATGATTTACAATCAGTGGCGACTCGTGAGCTCAGAAACGAGAAGGGCTGCAAGATAATACTTATCAAAAGAATACGATTTTAAAAAGCTACTTTATATTTCAGTATGTCAAATTTTTTAATTCCAAAAGCCAGATATGAAATTTTATGCTTCTCAAACAAATTAAATAACCAGCATATGACATTTACTTACCAGCATATGAGTTTTACTAACAGAAAGTTAAGTGAATGTTGATGTGACGAATTTGCTGACGAAAAAAACAAAAAATCAAAGCTGCAGATACACACTTCCCTCTTCGCCCACTTCCTTCGCGAACACTCTTCCAAAAATGAATATCTTCTTCAAAAGAAATGTAGCTTCTATCAAGAGAAAGCAAATAATCAATCCACCGGATGTGCTTCTGTTGACGCAACACAAACCGAAACCAAAACCCATAAACAGACAATGAGATTACGGCCTTGTGTGGGAATGGGAAAAAAACCAGCGGGAGTGGCCTCTCCTAAACTTTCTCGTATACTTTTCAAACGTTTGTCATTTCCCTTCCCCCTGCGTTGATAAAAAGTTCGAACCAACTGTAACCCAGAATGCAATGACTATCAGAAGGTTTTTCATTGTTGATTATAGTGATAGTAAAATATTGAGGTGAAGAATCATATTCAAAAAGATACGTATGTATTAAAACTTCGCAATATTTTTTTTTTATTAAACTCTAGCAATGTAAGTTCCGCGTGCGGAGAAGAAAACAAGAGAATAGCTTGCTCGCTGAATAGCTTGGGCATGCGCAGAGATTGCTTCCAATACGCAAGTAAAACGAGGCGCCCTAAATGTTTGCTTCCTTACAAAATCTCGCCGCCAGAATTGGTTTTTGTCAAACTGCCAAGTTTTCGGAGTATCCCTTCTTTCCACAGGCATTTACGCTTGCGCATGGAGTTGAACAAGTATGCTATTATACAGACCGACAGACAGCCAGCCCTTTGACGGATTTGGCCCAAAATTTTATACGGACCTACATTTATGACGATAAAACAGTGTACCAAATATTATCCATCTAGCTATTCAAGTTTTTGAGTTATAGTGTTCGCATGACATCGGACATACAGACAGACAGACTTCCCGTTGACGGATTTTGTCCAAAATTTGATAGAAACCTACAAATTATGTTTAATGACCACATACCAAATTTCATCCCTGTATCTATAATAGTTTTCGAGTTATCGTGTTCACAGACACACACACAGACAGATATAATTCCAAAATTGTGTTTTTCGGACTCGGGGAGGTCTAAAGCGTGGAGATTCGTCAAAATCTCGAGTTCGAATTTTTTTGACAATTACAATAGTTTCTCTTTGTATACTTCGTATACAAGAAAGTAAAAAAGAAATATATATTAAAAAGAGAATCTTTTTCTCGTTCGGGTTGGCTCCCTGCCAGCCAGAGCTGCGTTGACTTTCAGCCCATAGTCCGTTTAAGGTAAAGGCAGAAAGGGTTGATTTCTCCCTCCAGAGTTTCTGCGCTGTGCTTGGATTTCGGAGGGTCAGAGTATTTTGCAATTCGGACCTGCGTCCCTCTTCGTTTGGATTCACTTTATGTTTTTTTTTTCAATTTTTTATCGCTTTTTTGCATTTTTGTAAGTCATTGCACTCTGAGAGTGGAAAAGTAAGCAGATAAGATTAAAAACGAAAAATGCAAGTTTAAAAAATAATATCAGGGGGGGGGGGGGGCTGCAGCTCTGCAGCCCTAATGGGCAAACCGCCACTGTCTACCATATTGGTACGATATCTTTACAATATTGTACAGAATTGAGAATATTTAAAAGCATCCTAAAAATATTGTATAATACTTTTGACCGAATAAGATTTCAATATTATTGAAACCACATACAGGTGGATGCCAAAATAATGTGAATACTTTTGAATTTAATATATTTTGAAACAGTAATATTGAAATTTCATGACGTTGAATATCCTGAATACCCATGTAGACTTATAAATTATATTATTTAAATTGCAGTTCGTCGATAATGATTCGAGTTTTAAAAATATCAATTTGTGGAAAAACCCTCTTCATTTGGCTTCTTTTAAAGTGGACTGAAATTCACCTGGCTGCAGTATCGAAATCTTTCTGAATCTTATCTGTGTTGCACTGGGATTTTTGTGTAAGTTGCCCTTTAAATCTGACTCTGAAGTTATGTAAGAAAAATTATGCTACGTTTCGCACATGCGTAGTAAAAATTATTAACTTTGGCTACTCGTATTTCTTTAATATCGAAAGTATTTATCTCAAATTTTAATACAATGCCTCTCTAACATATTGTTATGTATTCTGCAAGTTTCGAATAATTTGGTTGAAAACTTTGCATGCTATAAGCAAAAAACATGAAGGTTATTTGGGGATTTTTTTAAGGAAACCTTTTTATCTATACCTATTTAAGAAAACCTTTATATCTTCTCGAATATTTGTGCAATATTTACGAAAATGCTTAGAAATATTGCGCTCATCAAACAAAACCATTGATGAAAATTGGAAATCATTATCAGCTTCCTGTGAAGCAAGGTGAGCCCAAATCATTTCATTCTTCATCACTTTCTGGTCAGTCTCCTCGTAGCCAAAATCTTCGCTGTAAAATGTGAGTTCCGACGATTATACCTCCCTCGACTTGTTGAGTCAATGCAGTTCGCCGAGCAAAAGAATATCTCGCACGATATTTGAAGGTATCCCATGACTTCTGGCACTTCAGTGTAAAATAAATAATAACCATATGATAAATTGTAATATAATAAATAATCTAATGATAAATTATAATATAATAAATAATCTTATGATAAATTATAATAT
>BGPR01017256.1:0-32939 GCA_013235015.1 Araneus ventricosus | reverse complement strand
TTCTCTACGTATTAAATAATTACCCACTTACTTCTCAAAACTTTTTGTTTTTCTTTCCATATTTAATGTGTACTTATTTTATCTAGGGGGTTTAGTCATAAATCAAGCAATGCCAGAACATTCTGACCTGGGCGATGTTATTGGAGCGGGAGAGGAATATAGGGAAGGTATAATTAGGGTATCTCTTCACAATAAAGATTTTTTTTACATTTCAAATGTGTAATTATTTTATCCAGGTATTGAAATCGTGAAATTATGAAATGCCAATACTGAAATAAAGCTAATTTTACAGATTTTTACCACGTTTTTATTAACTCGCTTTCTTGTCTGTCTGTCTGTTCGGTACAAATCTTGCGATCGATTTTAAACTAACTTCCCGATGAGCTGGAGACTTGAAACTTTAAACATAGTTCAGAACTGGATGACAATGTATTATTAATTCGCTTTCTTGTCTGTCCGTTTGTCTGTAATTTCATGTTTTGCATGACGCATCCGCAGTACGTTTTTCATTATATCTCGAAAACTATTAACATTACAGACTTGGTTCTTAGGTATATGGATGACCCATGGGACCATCGAAGCACTACCCTTTTTTGTGCCATCATTTGTCGCGAGCCGTATTTTTTTTCATTATATCTCGAAAACTATTAACATTTCAGACTTGGTTCTTGGGTATATGGATGGACCATGGGATCTTCGAAGCATCCCCATATTTTAGCCATATCTTTGCGCATGCGCAGTACGTTTTCATTATATCTCAAAGGTCTCTGCGTCACATAACTTACTTTTTCAGGAAAATAACAATTTTTTATTTATGATCAGGTGAAGAGAAACTGAAATACACCTGAAATTTGTCACAAGTCTCCGTCATAATCTCATCAAGATGTTTAAAATCGATTGCAAAATTTCACACAGAGAAGACTAAAAAGCAGAAAATAATTATTTAAAAAAATAAAAATTTTAATAGACCACGTTTTTAAAACGGACTAAAAAGTATAAAATAATTTCTTCTAGCTCCATAAAGATTTATAACCCCATACAGATTTAAAACGAAAAACGTGGGGCGCATGCAATATTTAATAGTAAGGAGTGTAGGGAGTAGCTGTCGTTGAGAAAACTCACACAACAGTTCATATCATTTCCATTGCAATAAAATTGTTAGTGACTGAAATAAACTATTTATACATCAATTATCTATTACATGCGCCCCACGTTTTTCGTTTTGAATATGTATGGGGTTATAAATCTGTATGGGGCTAGAAGAAATTATTTTATACTTTTTAGTCCGTTTTAAAAACGTGGTCTATTAAAATTTTTATTTTTTTAAATAATTATTTTTTATTTTTGATTAAACATAAACATTATGCATACTGTAACTCAAAGCATGATTATAATGAAGATGTGAAAGTATGATTTTTTTTAAAATTTTATTGAAGTCATTATACCATGGGCAACATCATGTGCATACTGCTAGTTGATCAAATAAAAGAAGAAAGTAGAATCTAGTAAGATATTTTCTAAGCTTTTGTGGCATCATAGCGGCATATGGCTGCATCTCAAGTTGTAATTACATGCATATCTGATCCGCCCTCTTTGTGCTGTCATCTATCAACCAATAGCAAGCAGTCGGTTGAAATATTTAAGGACGATTATTATTTCTGTTCTTCCTCTTTTTTGTATCTTCTCACTGCTAGCATGTTGAATGATGTTACAATTTAGTTTAGTATTTTAATTTAGTTTTGATGTTATATTAAAAATGTTTTTGTTATGAAATGGTATTCCTTTTACTGTGTCATCAGCATTTTGTTTACCGCGTGGAGTCCTTCTGCAACTTGTAAGAAATGCAGATTTATGATAGCGTTGATAAGCTGGGTAGTGAGTATTGTACTAATCTACATGTAGTACTTGATTGTCAAGTGATGCACATACTTAATCCCGTATCGTCTTCACCCATAAACCTCACCTGCTCATAAGCTGTATAGTTAACTTGACCCGACGTAGGCCGAAAAGTTACACTTTCAACAATGGAAGAGAAACAAGCAATTAAATATTTTTTAAACAATGAAAATGGCTTGAACAATGCAAAGTATTGTTGTAAAATATGCCAAAAAATATTTTTAAAGGGTTATTAAAATTAGAGAAAAAATTGTACGACAACTTTATTGATATCATTGAAAAGATAATTTTTTGTGCTGTAATATTTTTGAAAGTTTTTAAGGGCAAAATTTTGCTTATTTTTTAATTAATTTAAATTTTAAAAAAAGGCTCCGATGTTCACATTCCCACCCTTCTAAGTATGTTTGTGCCAAATCTCATAGCTCTAGGTCTAGTGGTTTGCTTTGTAGAGGAGCAACACATGGACACACAACACATTATCAGTAGAGATTTAAAACACAATAAAATTTTGAAATTTCAGTTGTATCATATCATATTTTACTGATTTGCACAGCTTTTTTGGCATTTTCTATCAATTTTAGAAAATGTTATCTGAAAAATTGTCATCTTTTTTTACAGTTCGGTATTATCTTTTCGATGATGTCAGTTGTATTCCCAAACTATTTTTCTTTGATTATCACAGTATTTATTAAAAATTTTATTTTAAATCATAGACTGGAAACATGCCTTCAAATAAATATATTTAACGTTTTTATTGGATAGAGTGTAAACTTGCATGTGAATAAACACAATAATTGAAAATGGTACAATTTAGTACTTTTTTTTGTTTGTAAATCTGAACTCGGTAGTATTTTGAAATTCCAACAGTATTACTTTAACACGAGCTAAATTCTTAAAAGAATGATTTTTTAACATGTGAGCTTCAAAATAAGTCCTGTATAATGTGATGTGCCTCATAAACATTTATTTGAATATTATAGAATTTGGCTTATCTTTTTAAAGAATAGATTAAATATGCATTGATGATTCAAGTAATCATTCATTTTTCCATAAAATTAAATTTTTTTAAAGGCTGGATTGTGACTACCTTTTAATGTAATTACTAATATAATAGCCCAGACCTCCGGTAACACTCTGACGTCACCAACAATAAAACTCACGCCATAGCACTGTGAGACATTAAACAGCATTATTTCATTGTTAGAGAACCTACATTTCAGTAATTTTGAATTTTAAAAAAGTAACTGTTGTTCTAATTTCAAATTTAATAGTTCTAAAATAGTAAAATAAAATTTTCTATCGATTGATATATAATTTATCTCTCTATCATCAATAGTTCCCGAGAAATTTTAAATTATATTAATCGTATATTTCAAATTTCCGTTTTTTAATAGAAAGTAGTAAATTATGTCAGTGATATATCATGCGCGTGATATAGTTTGGACACCAAATTGTATCTCAATGCAATCGTAGCGATGTTATTTTCTTGCCAAGAATTAAATTAGCCACCAGTGATGTGAGTCTACCATTCGTTCTGAACTGCCGCTAGTTCCTGTTAATTCCAGCTTATACGAGGACTATCAACAAATCGCAGTGGTAGACTTCCGATCATGTTGGAATTTACCTCGATCAGCCTGTCTTTGCACATGGACAGCTCTATGTTGCACTTTCAAAGTCTAGGATTCCCAATCACGTTAAAATTTACACAAAGACATCTGAAGTGCAAGGAAAATTATTAAACAACGAAAAATACTTCAGACAGAATGTTGTTTACCAAGAGGTTTTTTGAATAAAGAAATATTTAAATAATATGTAAATAAAAAAAAAATTCCTGTCATAAAACATATGTTTATTTTATTTGTTTTCAATCATGTTAAACATTTCTCTCACATATATATCTATTTAACCACGTCAAATTTGAAGGGAAATCTCTCGAATGAAGAGGCAATTTGGACCCGTCAAACCATGTCAGGTGATTTTTTAGTAATTAAATATTAGGTTGTTTTGCCAAAATGATACTAATTTATAGTAAATATTGATTTTTTTTATAATCATCCTAATTTGCCTTATCCTTCTGCAGGTCACAATGTAAGAATCAGTGGCCAAGATGTTGGAAGAGGAACTTTTAGTCATAGGCATGTTATGTTGGTTGATCAGAATTCTGGGGAAATCCATGTGCCTTTAAATCATATGACTGAAAATCAGAATTCATATCTTGAAGTAAACAGAATTTTAATGCTGAAAATTTATTTCCATT
Organism: Araneus ventricosus; assembly: GCA_013235015.1. NCBI lineage: Eukaryota > Metazoa > Arthropoda > Arachnida > Araneae > Araneidae > Araneus > Araneus ventricosus. Next base: position 28,786 of record BGPR01017256.1, on the reverse strand, counting down.
AGAACTATTCATTAATAGAAATTAAAACAGAATGTTTTTATGAATTTTATATTTAAATATAATTATTTATGTAATATAAGACATTGTAAATTATCTTGGTTTTGAAGTAACCAGAAAGTCAAATATGTATAAGCATGAGACTTAATGATTTGATGGTTACCTTAAAATATCCTTTTGAATGTAATGTCATTTAAAACCAAAGTTTTGGAGATGTATAAGAAAGTTATTTGCTTTGTATATAATAATACTAGCCACCTTTGGCGACAAGCTGGTTCGCCCATTTAAATTGGTTTTTATTTTTGTATTTTATATTAATTGTAGCATTCCCCATCGCAGTTGCACCCGCGATAACTCAGGAAAGATGAACAAAAAAGAGATTATTTTGTTGTTTTTGGCACACATTAACATATATAAAGACAAATTTTAAAATGCCAGCGATGCAATTCTGTAGGATGCATCACGGCTAACGAAACTTAAAAACTGTGTTTCAAATAACTCTAACTCAATTCATCTATCACTCATCAGTAGAATGGTTATCACTGAATATGCTCACGAAAGCCGAACATGCTGGTCGCCCCGTGTGAACCAGTGTATACCAGATTGGGTTGAAAAAATGAGGTGGTAAAAAATTGATAAACATCTAAAACGCCCGGGAGTATAGGGGGTGCAATAAAAATTTTAAAAAAATATTTAGTTTTCCCGAATACTATTTCTTTTCTGTAATTCCTAGTTTAAGGCAGCTAAAATCAAATAAAAATGTTTAATCTTTCCCTAAATAAGTAGGGGGGTGACTAACCTGAACTCGTCGCCACTGGTGCGAACTATGACTGGGTAGCATTTCTCCCTTGATCGTAACCCGTCACCAACCATTTTTTCTCCATCCAATGCTATAAATAGAACCATTACCCCGAGGAACTGCGAGCTACGTCGTTGCTCCATCCCGTTTTGCCGCTAGAAATTGTGTTTGAAAACATATTCAAAAATTAATTAAAATGAAACAGAATGTCGCATGAAAATAAAATTGGTGGCATTGAAAAGCTAATTTTTTAAATTTTAAGATGGTGTTAAAATGATTTTTGTACGACATTATGCTCCAAAGTTATTGTGGAAAAACATTAAAAATTAAGGTAATTTTTAATTACTTGAAATTCTAATAAAAATTTCAAAAAATCCTTTCTTAGTGAGAACCTACTACCCAAAAAGCAACCACCTGCCAAATGTCAAGTTTCTAGTCCCTGTGGTTTGGGAGATTTCGTGATGAGTGAATGGGTCATGGTATTTGCCTTATATGTATAGACGATAATGTCCCGTCACCAACTTCACAACTAACTTCCTCTACCGTTAAGCTGGCTTCCTACCATAAGTTTTGAACTGCTCTAAATCTAATACCAAATTTGATGAGTTATCACTTGAGGAAATCAAGTTTGGCGGCAGTACTGTACTCTTAAGAGTAACCAAAATTTTAATTAAAAAAATTACCTATAATACAATATACAAAAATTTGAAAACGTTTTCACGCCTCATAATTTTAAAATGGCAGGAAAGCATGAGATTAAATGCTTGAAGAAAGGATGAAAATCAGTTTAATCTAAATCACATACAATAAAAACAAACCTGAAATCAAAAATCTGTTGCCACACACTTTATAAAAATATTATTTTGAAGCAGGTGCAATAAAATATTTCAACAATGCAATGAATACTAAAGTGAAATTCTGCTTTGAAGTTAATTTCCCAAGAAAACAATTTATACTATCTCAACCGTAACAATTGCAAAAGTGCATGAATATAAGATTTGCTGAAATAATGAGATAATTTGAATTTTATTTACAACAATAAAAACACTGTTACAATTCGTGTTTTAAAACATTAATTAAAATTGAACAAAATGCCTCATGGAAATAAGATCAGTGTCATTGAAAAGCTAATTTTTTTTATCTTTAAGATGATGTAAAAATGGTATTTTTGCGATAATAGGATCCAAAGTTATTCCAGAAAAATATTGAAATTTTAAAGTAATTTTTAAATAATTAAAATTTCAGAAAATCCTTTCTTAGTGAGCACCTACTCCCCAAGAAGCAACCACCTGCCAAATTTCAAGTTTATAGTCCCAGTGGTTTGGGAGATTTCGTGATGAGTGAGTGGGTCATGGTATTTGCCTTTTATATATAAATTAAATTATTATTTATATTATAGTAAACTATTTTGGATGATTTTCGCTTCTTCATCAATGTCTTAATACTTGCCTCCCTGTAAGGTCTTTGAATGGAATAAGTGATGGTACTTGCTAGATGCGAAGTCTGGACTATATGTTGGTTGATTGAATACTTCCCTGCTGAGAGAAGTGATCAGATCTTGAGTTTGAGTCACAGAATTTTCATGAAGCAATACAGCACTGGTTGACGGCATTCTGTCCAATTTATTGGGGATCACTTGACAAAGTTTTCTTAAAGTCTCATTGCAGGAAGTTGAGGTAATTGTTGTCCTTAGCAGCAAAACTTCTGCTAACAAAGCATTGTCCCAAAACACAGTTGTCATGATCTTGCACTTTGAAAGTGTCCATTTTGCTTTAACATTGACTGAAGATAAGCATGTTTGACCAATCCATTGATTGTTGTTTTGGCTATGAAGTCAAATCGACACCATATCTCCTCTAATGATTTGATTCAAAAGGTTATTTTTTTCCTCATTGTGGAAGGTCAAAAATGTTTAACCACTTGCCAGTCTTTTCTTCTCTTTGTTCAGAAATTTTAGAACACCATTCATCCATCAACACCCTGAATTTTTGAACTGTAAGTTCTTATGCACAATTTTTAAGCAAACTGTCTTTGAAATTTGTGAGAATTCTAATGGCCAATGGGGAAATTGTGAATATTCTGTTTGCACTGATTTGGGTGTCAACTGCTGCACCAAATCATCAGTGGTTACAGATTATTGACCAGGTGCAATTCATCATGATTGTTTCCGAAATTTCCGTTATCTCACTCATTTTCAAACTTTTTATGGCCTGTTACAATCCCACTGTACATGTTGCATCTTTTTTTACTTCTTTCATCTTCTTAAGAACTGACTGATTGACATATTTCTTAGTCAGGGATGAAACTCGAGTTTCTGAAGCAATTTAACCTTATACTAAGAAGCATGCAGATTGATACAAAGGGCACAGGATTCTGTTGAGAAGTGCCAGATGCCTGCTTACATATATAAAATTTCAAGCAGTATTCACAAACAGATTAGTTTAAAAATAACCCTCATTTTTTAAAATTTATTTTCATTATCAGTTCCTTTTGCTCGAAACCTTTCTCTCCCATGTTTTGATAGATTTTTAAAATGTTGGCAATAAAATTAAGGTAAATAATTTTAAAAAGTTACACTACAGCAATTTAAAGTAAATATCTCCATAGTTATTCTGGATTAATTGCATGTATAAAGTGCTGAAGATTGAATTCAACACCTTTTAATCACTCTTCTTCACATTTTATTTGTCAATATTTTTTTACTATATGATAGTATTATGTAATTTTAAGCAAGATTTATTATATGTTATTTTCGTTAAGTATGTATCTTTTTTCATATTTCCTGCAATGAATATATGGAAATGGCAAATATATTTATTTTTAAAATAATCATTATATTAAATATTAAATGGTTGGTAAATAAAGCAGAGCGATGTAATTTGTTTTAAAAGAAAATTCATTTTCACTGAGTATTTAGTTGGAAGTATTTGTTTCTCAGAAATATTTTGTAAATTTAAACTCGACAAAGAAAAAGAATTAAATATATATTTTTGAAATATTTCTCAGCTGTGTTAAGAAATGTATATATCCTTCCTGTTTGAAATATAAATTTAAATTTCAGGTTGCAAATAGTATTTTATCTGAAGAAGGTGTCCTTGGTTTTGAATATGGTTTTAATGTAGAGAATACCTACAACTTGACAATATGGGAGGCACAGTTTGGAGATTTTTTTAATTCTGCCCAAGTTGTTTTTGATACATTTATCTCATCTGGAGAAAGTAAGAATTTATATATATTATTATTATTTAAGAAATATGTACAGTAAAAGCTTAACTAACCTGCATGCTCGGGAAATGCCGATTTCCGGATACCTGAAAAGTCTAGATAGTTGAGTGTGACAGGAAAAATGGGGGCGAGTAGCCTTTTTTTTTTTTTTAGATTTTTTCAGCTAAATAATTTGTTTTTATCCCTTTGAAATGTGCATTAAATATAATTTTTAAGAATATTTCTTTATCTTCCATAACATTGTATTTACAAAACATATTATGAAGATTTTAATTTAACATTGATGATAAAAATAGAAAAAAGTATGATCTGTAGCCAAATTTTTACAGTAAATATACAGATTGTAGAAATATAAACATATAAAAATAGCTGACGAAACTGAAAAATATCCTACTCAACAAGCTAAATAAAACTATTTTAAGTGATCATAAACAAATCCCAGACTGAATATCAAAACTAATTATCATTTAAAAAATCGCAAGGGTTATTGCGCTATATGCGCGCCGCCAATTCTCCCGCACATGATATTACGTAATCGGAATCAACATCTGTCGGTATTTGGAGTAAATAAATAAAATACAGTAATAGTAATAAATAAAGAAAAGCAAGAGATTTGCCAATCTGGAGTACCCTCATGAGCTTTTTTTTTTCCATTTTTAGGCCTCGTTTTTCGGCAAAAGATGAGGACCTTTTGTTATTATTATTTTTTTGGTTCTCATTTTTGCTTTTAACCACCCCCCTCCCATAAAACAAGTCTGTGTACGTGACAGTACTGTATATTGCTTTCTCTCCCCTTCTATTCCCCTCTGTGCGGAACGGACGTTGCATTCCAGAAATAAATTGTCCACATGAAAGGAACGGCACGCGCGTGCTGAATTTTGGCGCGTGGATGTAAAATTTTTAGAAAAATTCATTTTCTAATTTTTCCAGTTATTTGAACTTTCCGGATACTTGAATGCTGGATAATCGAGAATTTACTGTATATATATATATATTTAGTTCTTTCAATACTGAAGTGATAATGTTCAAGTAAATTACAAAGATTGCCCAAATGCCTGAATATCCCTGCAAAATGTCCACCCCCCCTTTGTTGTGATTGATTGAATACCAGTGCTTGATTTGTTCGTTAGAGTGGCTCTTCCTGAAGGGTTTTGGGGAAAAGGCAATTTTCTTAGAACTCTCAAAGGAAATCTGAACATACGTTTACTATTCTCTTTTGTATGTCAAATGCTTAAGGACATAACCCGAGTTTGTTCTTTTGATTTCTTTCATTTTTGGACGAAAATCAAAAATAATTTAGTCCTTAAGCAGTTAGGAATACTAGCACTCATTACAGTTTTTGAGAGGGGGAGAGGGAAGGGAATTTGTTATCTTTGAATGAGAAACTCAGTCATTTCAGTATTCTGAGGCCCCAGGGCTTCGAGGCTCTTAGAAATCAGAGGGATAATCAAAAAAATCTTTTGTCCCAGCTATAATTCTATTAAACAAAAGAATTTAAAATTTTTCTTCCTATTTCTCTATGTGTATTGAAAAGAATTTCATTTTAATTATATTCTTAGCAGTAGCATGAAAACAAATATATTTTCTGCTGTGTTTTCATTGTGGGCAGTTGTGAAAATATTTCTCATATATGATTTGTTCATTTTCTTCCTGCCAATCTTACGCATAAATATTTTATGTAGCATTTAATCTGTAATATTTATTTAAAATGCATCATTGTCAATAAATAACTCGTGAAGATGTTAAATAACTGTTAGTTTATCTTAATCAACAATTAGCCCTATGACTATGTTTACTCCCTATGTTTATATAAAAGTTACATTTAATATTTTCCCTAAATTCATAGCGAAATGGCTTCTGCCTAGTAACATAGTTATTCTGTTACCTCATGGCTATGATGGAGCAGGACCTGAACATTCATCTTGTAGGATGGAGAGATTCCTCCAGGTTAGCATAAATTATTTCTTTTAACGGTCCAGTTTTCCTTTCTCAGTGAATGTGATTTCAATTCTGTCTTTTTCATATCAAATTTGTTGTGTAACTGAAAGATAGCAGTAATTTGTGGATATATTTTTACTTTGAGAAGACATTGAAATTTTAAAAAATTTTAATGCAGAGTTTTTTGAAACACTATGTATATAAAATGCATGTATATGTTACTGTGACAAATATTACTTAAATCCAATTCATCTCATGTTTATGAACAAAAATACAAATATCAGGAAAACATAGTTTTAATTTAATGTGTTAGAATAGCATCTTACTTACTTGGACTATTTACACAGATTATAATTTTGAACTGTTATCAATTTGACAAAGATATACCCAAATGGTATTCTATTTATTTAACTTCCATAGTACGTCAATGCTGTGACTTTTGCCATAATCTTCTTCAAATATAAAATTGTGGCTTTGCTTCTAGGCTATTGTAGTAAAACTACAAATCTTCATTGGAAATTTATATTTGTTGACATACATTTTGTGAAGTCGTCCAGTGCTGTTCAAAGTCTTATGACCAACAGAAATTGTTTTCATCTTTCCACCAAATCAGTGGATATAAATATTTAATCATCCTTTAAAATAGATCGAAATGGGATTTGTAAATTCGAAAGTTGCGGAACTTTGCATATTCTGTAAAATAGTATAATTCATTTGGTTCAAATAAATTCATCTTTGTAACAATTCACATCTACCCTTTTAATATAAATTTTCCACTTTCTGTTATGTTATGAATATTATGGTTTGATAGTAATGAAAAAACTGGTAGTAATAATTACTTGATTGGTGCTTTCTGTTCATAGATGAGTGATAGCAACGAAAAGAAAATTGACAGTGATGATGTGAACTGGCATATTGCTAATCCTACAACACCTGCTCAGTATTTCCATCTTCTCAGAAATCAAGTAATAATTTTTATATATATTTTTTTGTTGTCATTTTTTATAATTAATATAGAAAGCTTATTCTGTTGATAATTTTTTCAATTTAAAATCATCTTCAGTACATAGAAGATGAATATAACTAAAATAACTTTTACTCTATCATAGTATATTTCTATTTGAGAGAGTATTTATGAGTCAACTGTAATATCTACAGACAGAACATCATCAAAGTCTTAGATGTGCTTTTTGTGCTGTGCAAAAAAATTATTTTTGAATCATTTTAATATGTGTCAAGTACATAATCCCTACATTCTACAACTTTGACTTCAGTATATTTATACTGGATACCAGTTTTTAATTTCTCTCACCTGTCTTAACAGGATCATTTGTTTTTGAAATATAGTTATGATTTCTGTGAACATTTTAATTCAAAAAAACCTCTGATTTGATGTAACATTAAAGTGTTTTTCATTTTTGAAAAAGTTGCTTCTCTTTTAGTTTTACTTGAGCAACGAAACTTGTGTATTTTTGTATATTCATATGTAATATTTAAGATGGCTAAAGTATAATGAAGCAAATGATTAATAATCGACAGCATAGTCATAAGATACATAACAATTCAAATTGCTTTTGTAGATTTAAAAATTTGAACCTTCTCTCATACTATAGATGAGTAAAACATTTTCATATTGTGCATCTTTTTTTTTTTTCTCAAGAGAAGGTTCTGTACACTGTTATAATCTGATCACATCTTTAAATTGGTGAGGTATTTTGTTGACTACTCTCTATGTTTCTGTATGAAACTTTTTCAGTAAATAATGAGCTGCAAATATCTCTCTCTAACAAAATTTTAAACCTTTAACAAACCTTTAAACAAAAAAAGTTTTATAATTTTAAGGTTAACATTTAAAACCACTTGGCTTTTATTTAAAATGTTTTTTGTGAACTATATCTGTTATTAGCAAAAATATTCCTTTCAATATAGCACTTTGAAAATTAAGATTAATAAATTGAAATATGTTTATTAGATAGATGAACTGTATTTGCAAATCTAATAGTTTATCTTGTTGTGAATTTATTATTTTTTAAATAATGAAATTGATAAAATATTGTACTGGGAATCAATCCATTTTCCATGGGTAACATTTATGATTAAAAATATTTATTTTTTCTATTTTTAGCAACTTATTGTAATTGCCTTTTGAATTAGTAAATAATTACGATTTTAACCATGATAGACATTTGTCTTTTAAGGTTACATCAAAAATTTTGAAACCTCTGATAATTGTGGGGCCCAAGGTGCTTTTGCGCCATCCAGCAGCTGTTTCTTCTATACAAGAAATGGCACCAGGGACCAGTTTCAAATCTGTTATAGCAGATGATAGTGTGAGTGCCAAAAACGTTAAAAGGGTTATTTTTTGCTCTGGAAAGCACTTCTATTTGCTTCAGAAAGAGAAGGAAAGTCGAAATTTGAATGATTGTGCAATTATTCGGTTGGAGGTACTGTATATGTCTTATTCTGCTTTTGTACTATGTGAATGTAATATTTCATTTGTTTACTTTTCAATTCTTTTAAAAACTTAAGTTGTGGCCAAAAAAAGAAAATACTGTTTCTTCTTAAGAATGATGGCTTTTTCACAAACAGTTTCTAATAATGTGATATAAACTATCACATTATTACAAACTCTATATCAAAAAAAAAAAAACAACTAGAAAATTCAGTATAAATGCCATAAGACTTCTACTTCTGCTTGAATGTATTACTTGAATTCAATACACTCTGTATGGAATTAACTTTCGTACATATATCTATAAAATAATTTCTGTAATTTAAAAGGAAGAAATAAAATGTTTGGTGCAGAAAAAAATTTCCTCTAAAATAATGTTTCAAATCATATACTATATGCAAATAATGGAATTATGATGAAAAAAGACTTATAATTTTTTTTTACTTAGATGAGCATCAAAGTATATGAATTATTGTATTTGTAGAAGATGTAAAAGATTTCTTCTTTTCAGACTGTGTTGTCTTTCATAAATATAATTTTATACAAATATTATTTTAATGAAATAACAATTGTATATTAAGAGTCTAATAGTAAAATTATAAATTTTTCTGTCCTTTAAACTGTAGAATTTGAAATGCTCTTCTTCTGTCAATGCAATACAGAGAATGAGTAAACTTTTGTGCTTTTTAAAATATTTTAGGTTTAAAATATTTCATCAAACTCCATGGTTTGTGGGACATCCGTGCCAGTTTGATCCATTAAAAGTTTAATATATGTATTTAAATCAGTTTGCTATGTGAATTTTCTTTTTGATGAAAATATATACATTGTATTAGCATACACTTAATTTATAGAGTCTAAATAATTACTTAATAGAATCATAAATATTTTAACAACTAGTTGGCAGGAAGAATATTATTATAGCTCTAATTTATATTACCTTGTACCATATGGAATTTAGTTCTTACTAAAATTTGCTATTTTGTTTTCAGAAATTATGCCCCTTTCCTGCAGAAAAACTACATAGTGTCATTAAACAATACAATAATGTTCAAAGTAAGTTTTCTGTGAATGGGTTCATAAAAGTTGTATTTTGTATTATTTAAAATGTTTTCAAATAATTGCACTTGGACAAAGGGTCAAATTAGTAAATGCATTACTACTGTAGACCAGAAATTCGTTAAATGCATTATTGCTGTACCCTTCAATTTGGGTATGTTTTAATGCTTGCTAATTTGCATACTTGCATTTGGATATAAGAGAAGTGTTGCACAGTTGAAAACTTGAAAAATGCATTCAACAATAATTTATCACAATTGTTAGCTCCGTCAGGTACGCTTAAGGGGTCAGAACAATTTCCACTTGTTCCTTGGAGTTCTATCTCCAGATTTGGAGATGATCTTGTTACACAATTTTTGATTTCTCGCAAATGTTTTTTAATTATCTCTATTTCTAGTTGCTTCTCTAATTCAGCTAGTTTTGCTCTCTTTATTTCCAATTTTGCTTTATTTTCTTCGATTTTTCGTTGCCGCCTTTCAGTTACACTATCAACAATGCGTTGGAAAACCTCCAATTGATTTTTATATACATCGCTGTTCTCTATAAGATTTTTTAAATCAATAAATCTCACATCGTCTGGCACAGTCAAACCCATTTTCTTCACAACCAGAACTATATCCTCCTTTCTCAGCTTCCAAATAGACGTTCTTGATCCAGACATTTTTAATCAGTAAATATAATTGACCTGTGACTTAAATAATTCAACACACTACACAGCACACAACTAACTCCAAAGTGACAATTCAACACAACAACAACACTGAACCAATAAACTACACTATTCCAACACAACTAAATAGCAACACACTTAACCAATTAACTACACTATTATCTCAACTCTAGAAACACACTAAGTCCTAACCCAGCACCGTTATTTGGACAAATATAGTTAATTTAGCACTCTATCAATTGCTTCGTTCGAAACACTGATTATCACTATTACCACCTGATTAGCACAACTAGAATAGTTCACAAACCATCACAAATTATTAACACACTATAATTGCCATAACACAGTTACCAACACTCTGTTACCTCAAAAGAAATTTATTTACACAACTATAATTTCTTCCTCACAATTATAATTACCTTACAGTAGTTGCTCGTCAGAAATTAAGCAACACTACACTATTTGCTAAACTCTCGAAACGCATAAGTTTCTGGCACCTCTTTGTTTTACCTCTACACAACACTAAATATATCCATCACATCTCTACTCCAACACAATTAAAATACACTACACTAATAACCACACTCAATTTCATTAGCACGAATTCCCAATTTAAACACAAACTTGCACTAATGTGAACACAAAAATCTTCAATGTACAGGCAACCCCTCATCACACACAGAGAAACCTCACTTTCCTCGTACATTACAGGGTGCTCACCCCACTTCTTTTACACCAAAATGAAAGGTCGATCTTGCAGATGGCCTGGGTCTCGTGTTACTTGGGGTAGAGATGGACTGAGTCGGGAGTTGCTTTAACACATGTTTATTGAATGAGGTTTATTTACGAAGTGACTACTGTACAAATGGGTAAGATTACATACAAGAAAAATCCACACAACTGGCACTGAATTCTTAACAATTTGTGTTTGTATTATTCTCATTTACTATATTTTGCAAAATAACCAAGCATTAAAAGATTAATGTATTTGAAGATAATTTTCTGGTTGTATGCATTCAAAGTTGTCAAGACTTAATTTTAATTGTTTCTAACAAAACCTTAATTTAAACAGATTTTATATGGAGCCAAGAAGAACATCAAAATATGGGACCTTGGTCTTTTGTCGAGGCTCGATTTCGTAATCTCCTCGGATGCCAAGTAAGTAACATTGATTGGAGAGTTTTTGTTAATCTGATGCATTTCATTTGAAATTATCATTATAGAATCGAACAAATTAAAATGTATGTATGTTCTCATAGTTTACTGTTTTGAATGCCTCTAAGTAATTTATTTTGTAAAGTCAGATTTCTTTCAAAATTTTTCTTTTATTTGGTTGAGACTATCTACTCTCTCTTTATGAAAAAGTAAGAGGCAGTCGGTCCCATTTTTAAGAAACGCATTATACCAGGCTTGTTTTAAATCCTGCATATATGTGGGTTTTTTAAATTTAACAAACTTTCATACCATAATGTTGGAATTTCAAAATTTTACTGCTTTTTGAAATCATAAACTATATAAAATACTACTGCAGTTGTAGTTTTTAATTTGATTTCTTTGTAATAAAAAGAAAGATTTTACGGTTATTGCAATTTCCCTTTTAAAAATTTATTCACTTAAAAGAATATATTAATTCGATAAAAAGTATGCTTATATTTCATTCATTAAACACCCTGAAGAACTTGCTCGACCTTTTTGTTTTAGAGTGTAGATTGACCCTCCTCAGACCGCAACTCAGTTGTTGAGCAACCAAGTTGCAAAGCCATCAAGTCCAACTGTTGCTTTACAGCAGTAACTTTAGAGGTGGAGCCTCTCTCGTTATCGAACAAAATTATTGCATAATAATGAAAATACTAATTTATAATAGCAGATCACAGTTCTGCCAAGTATTTTCACTTAAATCTTTTGACAGGGCTTCAATTTCCTAAAATTATTTTTATTTTATATTAAATTATCTATACCTTTTAATTTCTTATAATGTTCCTCTGCCACACCATGGAAATTATATCTATCAGCCTCTGGACCCAGGGTTGTAGTAAAGCAGATCTGACATTTAATAATACCTGAATGATTTGTATTTTTCATAACTATCATCTTCTGAGGCATTTTATCTTCCATTATCACAAATAATGTGTTGTTTAACTTCTTATTTAGCTCAAATACGCAGGAAGAGGACCTTTATCAACACCAGCTGTAGGAATTGGGAAATTACATCAAGCTGAAGTGCATTCCATTGTGGATGAAACTTTTAAATGATTGCCATATTGTTTTAAAAAGAGCTTTATTGTGAAATATATAAAAATTATTTTTGTACTGAAAGCTTATGAATATATATATTTTATAAATCTGGAAAACATTTTGTCTGACTTTATTTTTCTATCAGCATTACCCATGTAAGTGAAAAAAAAAAAAAATTCTTTTACATTACAGTATAAAGTTTAGATTTGTTGTGGTTATATGAAAATACTATAGATGCAATTTTAATATGTAACCTGTTCCGTATATACAAACTTTATTTAAATTCTAATATAATTTAATCACAATTAACCCTGTTGTGTTTCCTACACATTCATCTTTTAAATATTGTAATATTTAAAAGCTGTTTAAAAATTGGGATACAGGTGCAACTCTTTTCAGAAGTTAATAACAAAGTGATACAGATAAAAATTACTTTTAAGTTATTCATTACTAGGAAATACGATACAAGAATATACTGATGAAGTCTCGGCTGTTCTTTATTTTCTTATCTGCACAAATTTATATTATTATTAGCCCAAATATTTCTGTAAAGCTCACATGGTTGTGCTCTGTCTATGTGCCAGAGATTCAGACCAGACAGCCTGTCTACAAATTAGCATACACACAGGATAGTGTTTTCTTTTTTGTGATGATTTAATATCAAATAGGAGTTATGATTGGTTTTTTAAGGCAATTTAATAGCTTTTTATTTTAAGTGGATTTAATATCAAATAAGATTTATACCAGAATTAATTTTTTCTTTCCCAATATAATTTTTGTTTATTTGCTTTTATTTTTCTCTGTGTGTTTAGAAAATAATCTTTTTGCTATATTATAGGATCTTGAACTTATCCAGGGAAACATAATTGCTATTTGATAGATTTTTTATACGAGTTGAGCAGTTTCTTTTTATTTTTCCCTCTTTTTGTTAAATTGTCCCATTGGTCTGCATCATTATCAAATGGAACAAATGAGATTTCTGTTTTGGCTTCAAAAAACTCAGCTTTTTTTTTATGCATAAATATGCTAACTTCATTGGTTTACTTTTTTATTATTATTATAATTTTTTTCACTTCTGAAGCACTCCGCCAGTGTGGTCTACTACAACTTTTGTTAGTAAATCTCTGACAATCAGATATTGTTGGCAAGCTAAAAGCATGTCTTAGAAAACTTCCTAGTTAATCTTAGTGTTTAATAGTTTTTTGTATTCAGGAACATAAGCAACTAAATCTTTAAGTTCTTGCATTTTGAAAGAAAAGTACCTTCGATCTATAAATCTTATTTATTAGATATTGGATGGACATAACATAACTGAAGCTACCTCACTTATTCCTCCAAGTGTTAACAATATACTTTTTTAGAAAACTACATTCTCATTGAAAATAATGAATTAACAGCTTATAAAGGTAACTAATTTGTAGAATATTCCATTTATCTTAAGAGGAAAAATTCAATTTATAATTTTGTAGAATAGGATTTCTTAAAAATTAAAATATAGATTATTAATGAAAAAAACAGATTTTATTTATTAAAAAAATATCCTCATCGCAGTGATTATATTATCTTGAAACTTCTGAATTGCTTTGTATAAAAAATGACAGCAAACTGCAATTAAAGTACTATATTTTGTAACAGAAATGAAGGTTGCAGTCGCCAGAGGTTAACAAAAATCTAATCACTATGATTTGTGTTTATGACGTCTTCAATTCCCTGCATTATTTATCCGAGTAAATCGCAGTTAATAAATGTTACATAACTTTAAAGCCCTGATATTCATTTTGAAATGCGCAGTAAATTGCATAGCTCAAATGCTGCTTTATTATATTTTCCAGATTTCTGAAATTCGGATATGGGTGTAAAATATGCAAATTTATAAAGTATTGAACTATGAAGTTGTGACTTCACACAGAATCTAGAGTTTGTTAGGGCTTGTAATTTATAGGAATTCATTTTGGATAGTAAATCTTTACTGCTTGGCCTCAATATTCACTGCCATGCTGATTTAATCAATACAGTTGAAGAGGAAATACTTTAAAAATCAACATATATGTATTAAATAGGTTATAAAATCTCCAAAGTAGCTTTTAGACTGCACATTAGTATTGAACTGCCTAAAAAAAAAAACCCACTTTTTTCCAGAATTAATAAATGTTTACTTGGATAGATATCTGATACTCCCATGCCTATACCACTGTTGCCGACTGCAATGGATAAATTTTCTGCTCCTCAGATGAAATATGCTAAGAATTTTCTACAAAGTTCATCCAATTAAAATACAGCCAAAAGTTTTACCTTGGAATTTATAGTGCATTGAAGGATAAGTAAAACTAATACAGAAAAACTCATACTTTTAAATTTTTTAAGGCAGCTTTTTACATTGGAATATACTTCAGTTTTCATTATATAAAGAAACTTTTCCCACTAATGTAAGGCAAAATAAAATGTGAAATATTTTTATATGCAAAAGGATAAATAAATGAATTATACAGCTATGTGATCAATACAGCAAAGCTTCTCTACGCGGTAACCACTACATAGTGGTTGCTCCTCTCAACAGACACTTTTGTTTGGCAGAAATGTTTTGACCCATGGAACATAATGTTAAAATAACTTCTATTAACAACCATCCCAGACACTTAGCAGCCAGGTTGATTGTGCATTCAAATTCAATAAATACATTTCCTTTCATCTCTCTGACCTTGGAACTTTTAAATTAAGAGACAAGAGCAGACATAAAGAACAAAAAACTTACACAGTGAAACCTCTTCGAACGACCACCCCTGCATAGCGGCCACCCCTCTTAACGGCCAATATTTCGTGGCACGGATTTTTCGGCCCATAGACCTAATGTTAAAATAACCCCTAGCAACGGCCACCCAAACCCTCTGAACGGCCGCCGGGTGGGTTCGCCCATCCCATTTGACAAACGCATTGGTTCGAGATTTACTTTTTAAACTGAAAAACGAACTTGAAAAAATGGTTTTTTCCAAGAAGGGTAAAAACTTAAAACAGTCACAAATTGTATCCTCTTTTTCAAAAAAATGTAAAAAATTATTGAATAAAGTACAGTTTTCTCTTTAGATAAGTCTCAAACTTCATTTTAAATAAGAAATATGTGTCAGACTTGTTTATATTATGTATTATAGCAATTATCTTGTAAATGTAACGAAAACCCTTCAGAGCGGCCAATTTTTCTCGGAACGGAGGGGTGGCCGCTCAGAGAGGTTTCACTGTACACTTAAAAAGCAAAACTAGAAATCAGATCCAAGTTTATTATTCCTTTCCCAATGTGAAGAGTAAAGTGGAATTTAGGCCTCTACCAGAGTTAGGCATTCAAAAGTTTATTTGCACCTGTAGGTGCCGATTTAGATGCTGTTATGGGTTGAGACCATCAACATATGAAACTTTCAGCTCAACTGACTTTAGGAAAAATAGATGGCATTATTGCCCATTTTTCAAGAACTACCAACAAAATGATTTGGGATTTATTTTTCAATTGAAAAGTTACCTCCATAAAAGCTGAAAGATCCAAGCAAACATCTTGTATATCTTTCTAAAAAAATTAGAATTTTCAAAACTTTCCCCCTTAGACGATTCTTAAAATTTGCTTAATCAAAAATAATGAATTGGGGCTTGTTTAAATACGTCTTTCCTACTTTCGGACACAAAATTTTCTTTAAAGTGGTCAATTTTCCTTGAAACAGAGGCTTGCCACTGTAAGATTTCACAGTAGTTGAATCAAATAAATGGCTGTAAAAAAAAAAAGACAACCTAATACATTATTCAATGTAAATAACTTGACAGTATGTATAGTAATTTTTAAACTTTACGTAAAATGGTATCACTCAAAAATGACAATCACACATTTCTTTTACAGAGGAAAATACTTTATTGTAATAATTGAACTGAAAAATGCATTGCAGTAATATTCATATAAAAAATCAAATTCATATTTATATGTTGTGGTATAAAGATTATTATATACAAGGAATGAAAATTCATAGGTAGCTGAACTGTCTGCAATCAAACTGATGACATCAACTGGTGAAGTATGCAATAGCACTTCTAGTATACTGTGGAAGGAAGAGATATGTTGTGTAACAAGACATAGCAATAAATAGCAGCAAGACACTATCTAATTAAGAGTAAAGGAAATAATTTTTCAGAATTTCTTTATTAAATACATAAAGAATAAACTCACAAAAATTCAAACAGGTAAAAAAAAAGCTTCAAATTTATAACTACTTGTAAATTTTCATATTGTATTCACTTGTATATTTTCAAAAATTAATGCAAAACTGTTTCAAAAAAGTTATCATCCAGAAGCGAGACAAACTATTACATTATGTAATACCTTGTTGTCAGTATAAAAAATTCCTGAAAAAATCTCAAAAACCTATTTCTTAAACATTTTATATAAGCAAGCATCATTCACTTCATTTTAATATGTTTACCAAACCCAGTTACTATGATTTCAACCTAACATCTGTGCATTAAATTTGGTACTCAGATTACAGCCTGCCAATTTCACATTTGTTTTACTTCGGAAATATTAAAGCAATCTGCTGTCTGGAAATGCTTGAGGGAGATGGCTAGTTGAAACAGTAACTGACAAGTAGTAAGCTAAAAAGAATAATAGCACTAAAATGATGAAAATTCTCCTTGCTTTGCCATTAAAAATAAGTTTGGTTCCTTATGTGTTAAGCAATTTATACATTCACTTAATTAAGAAGTTTGAAGTGCCTTGTTCAATGTTACACAGTTTGTGCATGCACTTAAGCTCCAACACATCCATTAATATATATACATATATGTAATAAATTAGATTTTTCTGTGTTTTAACATTCTTTTTTCGCTCTACTTTAATTCTCAGATAAAAACCACTGCCACTTTAATTTAAATAAGTCTAGAACCAACCGGTTTTGAAGCATATCAGGGAATTCCCCTTCTCTTCCCTTTTTGGACGCTGCATTGAGAACACATCACATTGATTGCTGGCGATGGTTTGATTCTACAATTCCATATTAATCTTTAAAATGAAGTTTTTTACTTAAAGATAAAGAACTCCAATAAAGAATATCATTCCAATAAAAGCATATCGACCACTGTTGGCTCAGACACATTCATCTCATCCACAATCCACTCATTTGATGTTTTTTCGACCCACAAAAATGTGAGGATCAAAACCTCGGGTATACTCAACTTACTTTCCTTCCCTTTTGGTCAAAACCAATATCACTCCACATGTCGGACATACATACTCTTTCTCAATCAAATTCATACCCATACACCATTCAATCACTTCTTTCTTTCTTCAACCCATACAAAAACTCTAAATCAAACAGACCAGCTTTGCTTTCGGCAGAGCGATGTTTATCACGAGAAGACAGAACGGGAATTTTGGAAGGAACTGGAATGAAGCAAACAGCAAAAGAATAAACGTGTTAAGGCTAAAAATAAGCAAACCACAACGTCCAACCAACGGAAGGGAAAAGAAAAATACCACTGTATGCAAATTCTGGCAACGTTTTAGGGTTGCCAACAAAATGAAGGTTACCACATTTGGCGAGACGAAAAAAATTCAACTTGGCGGACCGCACTATGTTCTTAAGTTAGGCCTTGTATTTTTATTTATTTTTTTTTTCAAATATGAATCAATTGGCATTATACAATTCACACCTCATTCATATTACTGCATATATCATGAGGTTTATTTCATAGTTGCAAGACCACTAACAATCATACGGATATTTGGAAATATAAACAAGCTAGTGATAAAGCTTTTCTCATTAAAGTTTGGTATTTAAAATGTACTGAAAATGATTAGTGAAACTCTTCATATCAGAACTAAAACATTTATTTCATATACATTTTCAAAGAAGTAAGTAAAAGTACATTGAAAAGTCTTATATTAAAAGACAAAAAATTAAAGAAAAAAAAAGCCACAAAAAACAAATCCGAAATCTGGTCTGTCTCCCATCCTATTTGGAACAATCTGTAGAAGCTTTTAAGATTTACCACTTACTAGTAATATATAGTAATTACAAACAAATAAGTTTTCCATTAAATATTTCTAAACACACACTTATGATATAACCTATAAAAATAAAACTACACAATTTCGGAATTTAAAAACAATACCTATTTCATTAAAGGGTACTTTTCCGTTAGCCGGGCGCAAGCGAAAAATCGCCAAATAATGCAGAATTCCGCCAAATTTTGGCGACATTTGCGCCCGGCTAACGGAAAAGTACCCATTAAAGAAAAGATCGCTACACTGTTACTTAATACAGACACTTGAATCTTACTTTTCTAAAATAATAAAAATATTCTGCATCCAGATTTTAGAAATACTTCATTCGCAAATGAGAGCATTTTAAACTTTTATTTTTGAAATAATCTATCTGCATTTTCTCAAATTTTAGCACTTCGGTATGTTTTTAAACTAACGCCAGTCTAAGATTAGTTAGCATTAACAAATATTAACTAAGTATTAATTCAAAATATTAACCAATAATACACATAATTCAAAGTAATTTTACCCTATTTCCCATTTTAGTTAATTGGAAATATGAAGAAGACAACAAACTAGAAAATCTGATTAAAAAAGATTGTAAAACACATTGAAGTAATAAATTAATTTTTAAAGAACTAAAAAGCAAAGAAAGAATAATACAAATACAACACACTTTCTTAGTTTTTTTTCCAGAAGAAAAGTTGCACATATAAACTTACAAACAGTGTTGATTTAAAGATAACAAGAGTCACTGAAGTAAGACGGGCGCGGCTAATTAAGCAATCGTGTCTCAAGTACCCATAACATGAATAACTTTCCTATAATAATTCATTTTTGGGAAATATGACATAACTGCTAGAAAAGGATACTGAATAGTCTCTTTTCCCACGGCTCTAACATCGATATTGCGGTACGCAATTCATAAACTAAGTAAATTTGCTTTACTTTATCAACAAACCTCTGTAAAAGATCCATGTTTATCAACGAAAAGACTTTCTGATTTCTCTGTCTGATTATGTTGCTCTGTTTGTATTGTTGCCATATTGTACAATACCGGTATTACTGAACTAAGTCCAGACAAATTTGACGGTACTTTTCTTTTGTTACTTTTAAAATTCAATTTGATTATGATTTTATTAGCCAAAATGGCTGATTAATTTTCTTCTCAAAAACTACAAATTAAGAAAGGTGACAAATTTTATAAATTTAAAATATATGCAGGACTGAAACCACTCTCAACTCTACCCAAAATTCCCGCCAATAAAATCATCTGAATCGTTCGTAAACAAAACTCGATTTGAATTGAAAATGGTTAATTTTTTTTTGTAAACAACTGACGATGCTGAATGTATGATTATTTTTAATTAGTATCCTAAAAATATATTCAACAGGTCCATATGATAGATTCAAGTTCCAAAGTTCAGTAATCGGTTCCAGTTTTAAAAGGTAAGTTAACTTTTCATATGCATTTTCAATTAACGTACATAAAAGATTGTATTCATATATTACCATTTGTTAACTATTATTTCCTGTAAAAGTAGAAATAAATATTCTTTTCTGTTAAAATAACATATTAATATTAAAATACATAAGAGGACAAATATGAAGTGAAAATATATGGTTTATAAATGGTATCGATTTGAAATCTATATATCAAGCAAAAACGAAAGTGACCAGATGTTCTGAATTTCATTCCGAAACGCAGACGTAAGGAGGAGAAGGTACTGTACAAAATCTAATTACGAATGATTTTTTAAAAAAATCAGAAGCAATAGAGTAGTTAATTGTTAAAAAAAACAGAAAATTTCAAGAAATATAAATATATTTTGTTATAAATTTTACTATTTTTCCATTCGTCCACATTAGTCATATTTGGATAAACGTTCTGTGTTTAGTAAAGTTTGGAAACGAGAATTCTTAAATTTAAATATAGTTAACTTCTTTTTCAATATGAACTGATTGTCACTAAGTAAGCGTTAGAATAAATTCCAGCACTTTTTATAATCCTGGACAAAAAGTTGAAAGTTGGTGCTGATTTGGAACATATAGTCACTTTAAACATATAGCAAAAATTGAAAAAAAGAATTTACTTTTATTTAAAATTAACTTTTATTTAACTGTTATAAAAATTGTGTCTGGTTATTCTTTTTTTTAATTCTTATTTATTTATAAGAAAATTTTGTCTAACAGTCAGAATACAGAACTGTTATTCTCGGTCATCTGATCACTTTTGTTGAACATGCCAGCTGTATGTCTTACAAAGCTTATCATTTTATGGGCTAGTATAACAAATTCAAACAAAAAGTAGTCATTTTCTAGGTGCGTAACAATACAATTATAAGGCTAAAACTGGTACAGTTTTGATGTACGGCATCACTGGTGATGATTTTGTTCTGGCGACTTAACGATACGATGTTAGGCGACAAAAAGTCGCCAATACAAGATCATCGCCAGTGATGCCGTATATCAAAGCTGTTCAATAAAATTGTTGAAAAATCTTGACTGTATAAATTATAAACCAAACTCTGACAATGAAAAATAAATGGAATAAAATCAATCGAAACACAAGCTGAGCCTAATAAATCTAACACTTTTTGTTTATTAAATATCACTAAAAGTGAAGGGGTGTATTTTATTCTAATTGATTGTAAACTCCCCAAATCTTCTATCAAGTAGAATTTTTTAAGGAAAAGAAATTAAAATTCAGAAACTATTTCTCCTGCATTTTTGAAGTTCTATAAATGTAATTTTATTTATTTATTATCATTTTCCAGTATGGGATGGATGTCACTTTATTGTAATTTTACCTTTTTGGTATAGAGATATAGTATAGAGATATAGGTATAGAGATATAGTATTGGTACATACAGACATGACACATTTCCGCGGATTTCCGCTTTTTCTGCATCGGATTTTATCATTCTTAATTTTTTTATTATATAATAAGTAATTCTGCAATATTTTTAATATCTTAAGCACTTTTTGTATAAATTTATTTATTTTATTGTTAGATTAATTACACTTATTTTACTTTTGGGTATTTATGTTTGGCACGATTCATTATTTATGAAGTTCAACTTTTTTTGTTCCAAGCCTGTGTCATGTCTGTACATAACAAGATATATTTAACCTACCTGAACGCCTGATTAAAGAAATGACTATGATGCATGCAATGACTTGATAAAACCACACCAGGCTTGGCCAAGAAAACATTTCTTAAAAAAATGAATTCTGATCTTGGAGGCCACAAAGGACACTAGTAATAATGAGAGGCATATTTTAAAGTATTATATATTTCACTTTCAATATAGCACTTGTTTTGCAAACAGAAATTTCATGAATAACAGATTATAAAAACCCTTTAGAGACATGTAATGACCTGACAGGTCCGAGTAGAGTTTTCTAAAAGAAAAAGAATTTTGCACTGGGAAGCAACAAAGGGCAATCTAGTAATAATGAGAGGAACATTTTAAAGTCCTATATTTTGCTTTCTATATATCAGTTGATGCACAATAGAAAAATATCATCACAGCAAGTATTATTGATCCCGTGAAGCACAACAGCCCTGCCAGATATTTTAGGCTGCCGATAATATACACACAACTGAGTGTCTGATGCCATTCACAAATGGATTAGGAAAGCAGATAGTTTCCCTACCACACCTGAAGCCAACACTTGGCCATTAGCCTTGGGAAAAAATTGAAACCTCACAGGGTGTGGAGAGGGTTAATTATGTTTGTGAACTTCTATAAATGGTATCAAACTTGACTTCTATAACTACACAAAAAGCTTTCAATGGCTTGGAAAAACTGTTTTATGACATGACAGTGAAATAAAAAAAGAAAAGTTATCCAAAGATTTATTATTTGTGTTTATATGTCAAGAACTATTATATTCCTGAGTAACAAATGTAGACATTTTTCCAATTCTGACAGAGATATATAAATTTAATTAGACCTTGAGGTTTACGTGATCAACAGTTTTCTTCTTGTTTAAATGAATTAGAGAGTGAACGTTCTAATTTATCCTAGCATACTAAAATACTTTGACTGTCCTGCTTGAAAGTTCTTCGACAGTTTTGGGTCGTTTTCCTGTTCCTTCATGTTTTCAAGATTTATTCCTCATGATTGTTTTCATGAAATGCTGATCCGATTTAAAATTTAAACTGCAAGGAAAAAAGCAGGTTAATACAAGCACATTCGAGTAATTGAAACCATTGTGTTGTTAGTTATTTCTTTGTGAAAAGAAGTTGAAATGAAGCCATATTTACTAAATAGTTTTTAACCTTGTGCTGTTACTCATAGAAGATATATCCAAGGGAATCACTATTGAAGAATTTCTTTGGTTAATTGAGAGGGCAAACAAACTTGTTCTGGAGATGGATCCAAATATAAAAAAGAGGCTTGGGTCGGGCACTGCGCAGATTTTTTTAGCTTAAAAAAGCATCCTGCGGCTTCTTTAGAGGCCGCAGCTGGAACCTAGTAGCTTTGCTAGCACACTGAATCTGAGGAATCTTGTTGTTTTTAATTACTCAAATGAAGCAGGAAAAATTGTACTTGCGATGCCCGCGGCATCTGAAGTGGGTTCTTGGCAGATATTCTTAATTTAAAATTAAGCCGGAAACTAGTAGCTTCGGATAATGAGTAGATAATAAAAACAATACAGAATCATTAGAACTTTTTTTAAAAAAAATCTTTTTTCTTATCTTTTAGCAAGCAAGCCATTATTCATGCAGAATTTAATGCACTCATCTTCTCCCAGTTTCATCAATTTATTTTAAAAATGCATTCAATTCACCCTTCATCCATTCTTGAACATGCACTGACATAGCGGATTCATCTAGGGAACCATAAATGCAATGAAAAAGAATGGCAAATCACAAAGGAATTTGTTATTAAACTGAAAAATTGAGAAATGGTCCAAGCGATTTTAGTTGTACCAAATTCCAAAAATCATTCATTAACGAATGGAAAAGAAAAGCATTATTCTTACCGAAGTTCACTTTGAAAATATCGCTGTAATGTTTTTATCGTGATCTAAAATAACTTGATATTTCAATTCTCTAAATTAAATTGATATTTCAATAAAATTATTTAAATCGGTAATTATATTCCATTTCTTTTAATATACGTGAAGTAGGTATACAACTCAACGACACAAAGATTTTGTAAACAATATAACCGAAGGGTTGCTAGCATAACTAGTTGGCTAGATTGTTTGGGTTACCATTTGGCGACAAACTCGGTCTGTACATTAAACTAGAATTCAACCAGGGCTTAACTGTTTGTCACAATTTAGATGAACAAATTAATTTTTACTAGCTGATTCCACAAAAAGCATCTGCGCATTTCACTGTACACCATGCATTTTTGGCCAAATTGGCACATTCTGTCTCCTTAGTTGATGAGAGAGTTACGGTACATTGGAGTCGTAGCCCCTATAAAGTTGACAAATATGGCTTAATAATTTAAATTTTGCCTGTAAGTGAATGCATTTTACCCAGGAGCAGAATTATATCCAGTGTTCTGCGACATGACCTCAAACAGTTAGAAATGTTCTGCAGGTAGTTTGTCCAAATTTGATGGGTCACAGTGAAATGCAAAATAGATATAAAAATACTAATTAACCAGTAGAATCTTTATTACTTATTAGTGACAAAACACTATATTAAAATTAATTATTTAAAACCAAGGCATACATTCAGAATTTACAATTCTGTCAATGACTTTTGATGTCAGATACTGCGACATTAATGGGGAAATACTGTTCACAAAATGTTTATGAAAATTTGGCCCGCACATTGCGACAATGGCCGCTTTTAACAAATTTATGGCCAGGGTGGTGTACCATTGGAATAAATAAACATTCTTTTGTCAGTTGTTCCAACTGCTGCATCATCCCCATCAATTGCGGTGGGTTTTTTTTTAACAATTTTGTCGATTGTGGATCCTCACGATTTACAAATTGCTTCCGACATAGGAATAGAAATATTAAATACTATCAATTTCATTAATCTGGGGAACTCTGATTCAAGCTCATTAATGGCCTAATAATGCAAAAGCAAGCAGAAAAAAACGTGTCCAAAGCTGGTTCCAGTTAGGTCCCTACTCGTATGTCAGGAACTCTGTAGTTCCAGTTCATTCTTGTACACTCGGCTTTTAACATGCCTGTTTCGGATCTTCATCCCCAGTGACGTCAGCCCCAATGTTATGGCTTTCTCGTAAGCCACGCAATGAAGGAGTTATTTTTGTCATTGCTTAGTCTCTGGAGGCTGTGTTGCACGAAACGTGAAGAGGGAAGGCATGGCATAAAGAGCGCCTCACTTTCATTATTCTGCAGAACATATCGTGTTTTTTGTGTGTGTGTGCGTGCTTGTTTTTTTTTTTTTTTTTTTTTTTTAAAGGATGAATTGTTCTGCAAAGACTGTTTATTCTATGACGTACGTCGCACTTTATGCTTCCGGGGCATTTACCAAATAAAGAGAGCTTACTAATGAATCAGATTTGAAAAAATGTCTAATAATTGTTTTTAAAGTTTTTAACTTTCAAGGATTAAAAATAAATTGATTAAGGTATAAGGTGATAGTAAAATTATGAGATAATTATGTGGTCATAATAGCGAGTGGAAACACTCGGGGAAAAATTTTGCCACTCAAGGATCGAACCTGCAACATTGGATCTGTGCTACCTTGATGACTATGCTATCGGGACACACATATTGAATTTGAAACAGGAGTTTATACCATTTCGACTGCCATTTATATCATAGTTTGGGATTTTAGAGATTGCTGAATTTTGGATGGAGGAGAGGGTTTGCAGACATGACACATTTCCGCGAAAACGCGGATTTCCGCTTTTTCGGCATCGAATTTAATCATTCTTGGGATCGATGGAAATCTGCATTAAAATTTTTGTTAATGTGTTGGGGGGGGAGGGTGCTAACGCAAACCAAAGTTTTGCGGCATGTGAAAATTTTGCTTACGGCTCTAACGCAAAAGAGTTTTGAGCATTGCGTAATCCTTCCGAAAGTTATGTTTTGTCCGAGTTATGTAGCAGCGTTTTGCCGCGCTTTAGGGTCAAAGTTTAGCGTTGGGAGGAATGCCTGAAAAGGTTGTATTTTTTTCTTTCTCATTTCGTCCAATCGTCTTTCATTTCATCCACGAATTTCTACCGATCCGAATTTCGTGAGAAACCAGCGGGAGTGGCCTCTCCTAAACTTTCTCGTATACTTCCCCAAAAAGGTGCTGTTTCCCCTCCCACTGCGTGGATAAATTAGAAGACCACATACCAAATTTCAATTATGTGATGTAAGTTACTAAAAGATTTGCACACATCTAAGCAGCCTTTTAGCTTGCCAGCAATATCTCCGATCTGATTGTTACAAATTTACTACCGATAGTTGTAGTTGAAAATATCATGCACATTGGCAGAGTGCTTAAGAAATTAAAAAAGCATGAAGAACAGAACTGATGAATCAATTGACACTAATTTTGGTTTGTTACTTTATAACTTTACTTTTAACAACTACTTTTGTTCTGTCAGAGTAAAAGTAATGCAAAATCCACTCAGAAAAAAATGCATTACGAAATATACAAAATAAAACTAACCGCAAATCAAATATGCAACTCTTATTGAGAAAATGTTTCGGCATGAAAGAAAAATTAAAAGAAAACACTCCATAATTAATTCACTTTTATTCGAGAAGAATTTGGCAGTGAGCCAAGATAAACTGTATTACGGGAACAGCAGTAACCAGACAGTATGCATGCACATGGAGATAACAGATTATCTTCAAAAGTAAATTATACGGACCGACAGACAGTCAACCCTTTGACGGATTTGGCCCAAAATTTTATACAGACCTACATTCATGACGATAAAACTGTGTATAAAATTTTATCCATCTGGCTTTTCAAGTTTTTATGTTATAGCATTCGCATGACCTCGAACATACAGACAGACAGACTTCCCGTTGACGGATTTTGTCAAAAATTTGATAGAAGCCTACAAATTATGTTTAAAGACCACATACCAAATTTCATCCCCGTAGCTCTAATAGTTTTCGAGTTATCGTGTTCACAGACAGACACACACAGAGACATAATTCCAAAATTGTGTTTTTCGGACTCAGGGAGGTCTAAAACATGGAGATACGTCAAAATCTCGAGTCCGAATTTTTTCATGATTACAATATTTTCTCTTCGTATACGAGAAAGTAAAAAAAGATCGCTGAAGCCAATTTATTTTCGCGTTTTTTTTTTTTTTTTTAACATTCTTTTCTTCGTTTTTGTTAGTTATTTCGATTTCATTTTTGTTGGTTTTCGTTCCGTAACGTTTGTCTATCAACACAGACATGATACGTTTGTGCCAAAATGCGGATTTCAGCGTTTCTGGCATCGAATTTTGTCATTCTTGGGATCGATGTAAATCTGCATTAAAATTTTTGGTAATGCGTTGGGGGGGGGGGGGACGCACACAAAAGACGTGAAAAACACGCAAACAAAAGCTGCCCGCCGTGTGCACATTTAAAATAATGTCAGATTTGATAGATAAAAGATCAGGAAGAATGTACATTGAAACATATTCTTCAATTTAGAGTGTTAACCCTTTATCTACTGCATTATGAACTACTGAAAATTTCTTCATAAATATATATATTTTTAGCTGCCATATTGATATTTAAAGAATATACAAGAAAAAAATATCTCCGGTGCGAAATTTAATTTATTAGAACTAATTAATTAAAGTGGTACTTAAAAGTACCGTCAGTACACTACGCATAAATTTCCTCATAATAGCAAAAAATTACGGATGATATTTCTAATGAAATTTAACCTCTTAAAAATGCTAAATAACGAAAAAACACTCATAAGAAAACAAAGAAATTATCAAATTGACATAATTTTATTTTATACATAATAAAGGTAGAAATTCACATTTGATGATAATCATAAAAACAATTTTTTTTTCATTTACGCACAAAAATATATTACAAGTTGAGCATTTTGAGTGTGGTTTTGATTGAATATTTTTGAGTGCACAGAATTCATAACGTCCTCGATTCGACACGAATGTTGGCCAATGGCATCCTCTATTTTCTCTCCCTTTTCGTTTTGGTTGTGGTTTTGATTTTGTTAGTAATCCTTTGGTAATGCAGCGCTTATATTCGAGGGACGACATTTTCTCACGACGCACTTCCACATATGCAATATATGAATTTACATGTGCCATTTCTAGCATAGCAAAAAAAGCCTGTGCCACCATTTTTTCGATTTCCTGTCCCTATCATAAATAGCACATAACATGTCGGCTTTATCAATTCCCCCCATGTGTCCATTGTAGTCTTTTACAACAATGGGTGCGGTAACGTCAATTTTGGTACCATCTTTGAGTCTCCTTTGCAAGTGTCGTTTCCATGATAATTCCAAAGAAAGTGTACGGATCGATTGTCCTTCCATTTGAAGAAGGATATTCCTTGATCAGATATTTGATAATCTAAGTCCCCTGGTTTCATTTTTTTATCATCAATAAGTTTGGGTAACCCAAGTCTATCAGGACGAATGGTGCCGACTGCATGTATATTTTTCGTTTTCAAATACTTAAATAGTGGCACGGAAGAAAAAAAATTGTCCATGATGATGTACTGGCTACGTGTACTGGCGGTACTTATAAGTACCACCGAATAATTCGACCGTTAATCACATTACATAATCGTTATCTTATAATGATTGGGCAAATAATATTCTAAGACAATACAGAATGAATTAAAAAAATACAACACTTACCTTTGGTTTGATATTATATATTTATAGCAAAGAAAAGATAAGAGCGGCAATCCGCACAAAATGGCAGCAAAAGAACACAATGTCCGTTCGAAAATAGCTTTCTTCCTCGCAAAATTCATCAGCCTAGAACAACTACTGCCATTTTTCATGAAAAAGTAGAGTTAAAAGACTGTTTCTAAAACGTGCCATCAGAATATAAGTAATGGTTGTTGTGCTATAAAGTTTTAAAGTGATTGGTACTTATAAGTACCGTCAGTAGATAAAGGGTTAAATACAAAATTATCAGCAAAGAGCAGTCTGCTGTTGAATATTTTAGAAAAAAAGATTTTTTACGTGATGCTATTGATAGTAAGTAACATGTGCAAAAATTTTAGGTCATCAGGCAAATGGTACTAAGAGGAACTTGATAGTGAGAAAAAAAAAATAGCGAAAAACCCCCAATCAAAGACAGAAAACAAAATTTAGAAAATGGAGGAAAATAGCAGATTGAAGCATAAAAGAAAGCTTGAACTGTTTGCTCAAGAAATGAGAAACAAAAGTTTTAATAATTATGTATAATCAAAAATAGTTTTTACTTGGTCATATTTTTTAGTGAGATAATTTTTACCATA
>BGPR01017255.1:11520-32940 GCA_013235015.1 Araneus ventricosus | reverse complement strand
ATATTTCAGTGCATTTTTTTTATCGAAAAAATGTCTAACATTTCTCAATTTTAAGTTCATGAGCATCATAAATGTAATTTAATAGCTACATGTTTTTATCATTGAAAGCCTTCAATTATGATGCAAAGACAATACATTTTTGGCCCTTTTGAACGATACTACGAAAACGATATTCATTCAAATAAATTCCAGGACAATAATTAAAAATATATATAAAGGAAGAACATTGCAGAATATTTTTATACTATCAAAAAAAAATCTCTAACATTTATCCATTTAGGGGAAAGTGAGCAACATTATTAGGAACTGTTAAATATTAAAAGAAAAGGAGAAATGTTTTATGGTAGAAGCAAGCAGAAAATGAAGAATATATTTTTAAAAGGAAATACATTCTGACTTGATAAAGAATTGATATAGTTGAAGATTGAAAGGTAAAAAAGGATATAAGCAAGTTTAAATTATTTTTAAAGTGTTGTTTTAATAAATTTAATCAAAACAAAAAAAATCTTATAAATGTAATTCTAATATATCTATACATAAAATTATAATATTACCAATTTTATTTAATTTTTTTTAGGTCACATATGTCTACATTAGACATATTATTGAATTAAAGTGTTTAAAATACTACAAAAAATATATCGAGGTGTTAATTTTATATATGAAAGCAAATACCAATGACTCACTCCATCATCAATGAAATCTCAACTGACTTGAAATTTTTGTCATGAAGTTTTTTCTTGGGGATAGAATCCACTAAGAAAAGATTTTTGAATTTTAATTAAATTTCAAGTATTTAAAATTCTACAAAATTTTAACGTATCTCGGAATAACTGGATCTATTATTGACAAAAAAAGAAAAAAAAAAATTGACAATCTTAAAGAAAAAAATTAGACTTTCTGCGGTCATTTTGTTCAATTTATTAATGTTTTCAAATGTTTTTAAAAACATGAAGAGTAACAGTTTATTGTTGTGAATAAAATTCAAAACCATCGTCAAAGTTTTCAGACAACTTTTTTATTCAAGCTCACTTTTACTTGCAATATTAGTGATTTATAAATGTGTTTTCTTGGGAAATTAAACCCCACACAGATTTTCTGTTGTTCTTCTATTGCATTTTTGCAATATTTTATCGCCCTGCTTCAAAGTAATATTTTGGTAAGGCAGTGAGCCTACATGATATTTGATTTCAGTTTGTTTCTTTATGCATGTGCTGAGTGTAACTGAGAATGTTTTCATCCTTTCTTCAACATTTATCTCCATCTCCTGCCTTTATTAAATTATGAGGAATGAAAACGCTTTCAATTTTTTGTATATTACATTGACAATTTTTGTTAAAATTGTTATAGGCTTAAGAGTATGTACTGCCCCCAAACTTAAATTTCCTCAAGTGATAACCTATCAAATTTGATAATAAAATCCAGAAATTACAGCCTGAAACTAAGAATTACAAAAAGGTAATAGTACCTGGCAAAAGTGGACTGGGTCTGTGAAAAATAGTGGAGCCAAGGAGTCATGGCGGCCACACATATCTACAATCATAATACAATACGTAACTGAACGAAGTGTGGGGTCGAAATTTTGCTACATTATTTGTTTTATTATTTAATAAATAGCATATTTTAAAAAAAAAATCATTATCTTAAAAATATTTGGCGAAATACCTGCTTAGTATTCAGGCAGCTGAATATTCGGCAAAAGGGCCGAATACCGAATAGTTGCAAAATATTCGTTACATCCCTACTTTCTGCCAACACTGCAAGGATATATTACTGTTGCTTGTTTTAGTGTGCCAATAGATATGCTCAAAAGTGCACAACAAGAATTCAACGAAGAGCCCAAATATGTATAGTAGCTGATGGAGAGCAGTTTGTACACCCAAAATAAAGGTATCTTGTGATAAATAGTCGGGATTGTTTTTTTCTTCTTTATAACACACTAGCAGTACGCGCATGGCGTTGCCCGTGGAATCAGGATTTCAACAAAATAAAAAAAAAACCGTCCACTATGACATGAAAAAGTTTTGAAAACAAAATCAAAACAAAAGATATACGTTATTGATTGGGATATTTGGTGGGGATTACAGCCTTTGTTGCTTCAAATCCCATAACTCCTATCATTCAAGTATACGTTATTGATATTCCCGCTTATTTCCCCCCCCCCTCGTGATAAGGACATTTTCTTTGTAGAAAAGTTAATCCAAAACAATATCAAAAAATTGCAACGTGAAAATCATTATTATACTGCAAACAAAGTGTGCGAGATGAATAAATTCGTTAAGATATTATTTATTAAATTGATATTAAGATATTAATTTGATTATTAAATAATAATCAAAGTCATTCAATTGAAGGTTATGACGCCACCTGTCCCATCAGCCAATCAAATTGCCAGCTACGTTCCGGAAAAGTGTCACGGGAGGAAACTCGCTAGAGAAAAATAACTTTCAACTGACCAGGAAAAAATTAATTAAAAAAAACGGGAAAAGATATTTTAACCGTTCTTGTTTTAAATCCGACAGAACCGTTCTAGTTATAAGCTGAAAAAATTGAAAATAATAGTGTTATTAGAAAATCGGATGCAACAAATTTAAAAACAAAAATAAAATTTCGATGGCAAAACTGACTATTTTTTAAAAATTTCTCAAAAGTCAGTAAATAACGTTTGAAGCTCAAAAAAATTTCATTAGAAAGAAAATTGTTTGTTCTATCCAATGGTGCATTGATTGTTTTTCAACGATCATTGGAAAAGATACTACAGCCGTAAATGTGCCAAAAATGACCCAAAACGACACAAAATATTAAATAAAAAATTTTCTAGATTAAATTTTAAAATGTCGGCTTAGAGGTGCATTCAGTCACCATTACGACTACCTGTGCGCCAAATTTCATGGCTGTAAGTGCGATAGATTCGTCTGGACATCGCAGACACACACACACACACAAACATTGCTTTTTATAAGTATAGATTTCGACAAATAACAGTGTTGAAAATTGACATCAAATAAATGTGTGTTTTAAGCCTTCTGTTCTTAGCATTAATGTGCTTAAGGTTTCTTTTTGTAGTAAATTAATGATGCTCTACAACTTTGTAATTGATTTTTTACTTTCTCATATAAGAAGTATACAAAGAGAAAGTATTGTAATCGTTCAAAACTTTGAACACGGTATTTGGCTGAATCTGCAGATTTTAGACCTCCAAGAGTCCGAAAAACGCTTTTTTGGAATTATGTCTGTCTGACGATAACTCAAAATACAATTAAAGCTAGAGGGATGAAATTTTGTATGTGATCTCTACACATAATTTGCAGGTTTCTATCAAATTTTGGGAAAATCCGTCCACAGGAAGTACATCTGTCCGCGTTCGTGTACACAAAACAACTATAACTAAAAAACTTAAACAGCCAAAATTTGGTACAGAGTATTATCACAAGGAATTTAGGTCCGTATCAAATTTTGGGCCAAATCCTTTGAAGGGTTGATTGTCTGTGGGTCTGAATAATCGCATACTTCTTAACACGATAATTCCTAAACGCAATGACTTATTTAATGAAATTCGGTATGTGGTCTTCTAATCCTAATTGTAGATATGTGTCCAATTTTTGTTCCAATCGGTTGAAAAAAATTGGTCAAATTGCATATTCGGTTACATCAACATTCTTCGACGCAAAAAATGGCATGCGCGTTTTCCCCACTTGTGTTAGGGAATCGTCCATATTATTGCCGCACTGTATATTTTTTCCCCAACCGCGTCAAGGCAGTTTTGGGAAAGTTTTGGAGAGACCACTCATGCTGTTCTTCCCCTGTATTGTATCATTTTTGAGATAAGAATGCTAATTTCCGAGTTTAACACCATGTGACGCTGTAAGTGGTTTCATGGCATAGCACATAGCCATTTGATGACTAAAGCTCAGTCGTTCTGAAAATAAGGGGAGTGAAAGTAATTTTAATGGCAACCTATATATTAATACATAATCAAAATATTAATTAATATACATAAATATTAAACGACCTATATATTAATAATACTAAACACAATCAATAAACCTCTAAAAACATAATACACATACAAAACAAAATCAATATAAATATATAAAAACCACAATAAAATAACATTCTGACCTTACCATCCCCAATAAGATCTTTTGAAAAATGAGATACAAATAATATAATTTAACCACAACATAAACTATAATTATCTTTTTGAATCTCAAACAATTATTTGAAACCAAAAATGAGTGGATAAAACCGAAACCACCATAGTAAATGCTCCAAGCCACACATGATAAATATTTAAAATTGTGTCTATTACATTCCCAATATTTCAGTATCCTCAATATCTCCCTGTAATATTTGCACTATTGTATCTCTACTAATAATAAAGAAGAATGTATGTGTGTTGACACTCTGCAAGGCAGACTGCTGGATCTAGAACTACAAAATTTGGCACAAACATGCTTTGGAGAGTGGGAACATGCACCTCAGAGCCCATTTTTTGAAATTTTAATTAATTAAAATTGAGCAAAATTTTGGCATTTTTTCATAAATTCCGAAAGACTATTCCACAAAAATTATTTTTTCGCCATCTGAGAGTGCATAAAATTCCCTTTCCAATGATATCACTTAAGTTACCATACAATTTTTTTCTCATTTTAATAAAGATTTCAAATATTTTTTGGAAAAATTTACAACAATACTTTTCATTGTTGCAACGGAATTCATTGTTCATTCATTCAATTATTTTCAATGTTTAAACAAATATTTAATTGAGTGTTGCTAATTCATTGTTTAAAGCTGAGGTAATATCCTAATACATTTTGCTTTCATATTTTATTTCATCAAAACTTTTGTGGAATGTGGAATCTGTAAACCAAGCTCTGAGATAATACGTATATCATGAAATATATCCAGTACACTGAACGATTATGGTTGTTATGTTTTCATTCTTTCTTCAGCATGCTTTAATCTAGTTAGCATGCTGCTGGAAATATAATGAGTTGTGCTATTTAAATGTTGAAATTAAATGCATATTTTGCAAGAGGAATAAGAAAGTGAACATGACTCTGACAACGTCAGATCAGATGTTGCAAGACACGGTCTAGGATATTTCTGAAAACAATGAACAGAACAGGTGAATGCCAGAACAGGTAACATGAATTAAATATCTACCACAATCTGAAGTTTAAAATTACATTGTTGAGGGAATCATGAATATCAAAATAAGCATAAGACATTCAGTTTTTAATTACATTCCCAGAGAACAAGCTGGTCGCCAAAGGTGGCTAGCATAATTATATGTTACAGTCCATGGTAGATAAATGGTTATTATTCATAATAACTGGATTTTAAGTGTTAACTATCCATAATAACTAGATTTTTAAAGCAGTTATTATCCACAATCACCACAGTTATTATGTATAATAACAGATTATCCACATTGACCATAGCACATATATACATATATCGTGTCCCAAAAGGTTGTTTAAGCATAGAGCAAGTTACAGGTTACAATAGTTATCTCACAAATAATGCATGGAGTCTCAATTGCAAAGGGTGGCAGCAAAAGGGGTTTCTTTGTCAGTAAATTAAGTAAAAGAAAAGGATACACCAAATAAGGAGCCAAAGCGATTTAATGGAATCAAATTCACAATAACACAACAGCAGATTTGCATGAATAACAAAATTACAAGTTTTATGTAACACGATAGACAGAATGACAACCTAGCAACAGCAATCTGTTGAAGTAATTAAAAGTTAATGTTCAAACGTCTTGCTGTCTGAAGCTAAACACTCTTCATATGTTAATAACCAACAGCTCTCTGTAGCGGTTCCCATTTGCAACTGTGATCACATGTTCTGTTGGGAAAATGAATTATTTCTATATCTTGACTTACTTTTAAAGTTTGCAAATGACCTTCTGGGAAACCCTATATATAATAATAAGCTCACAAAAAAGAAAAAATTGGAGCACATGAATAAAAAACGATGAAAGAATGGAGAGAATATCATTGTATTTTGCCTGCCAGAAACAGAAATACCCAATGATATTCAAAGAAAAGATGCATTTAGTGTGTAAATGGGCAATAATTTAAATTTAAATAAAGGCCATTTACCCCCACTCTT
Organism: Araneus ventricosus; assembly: GCA_013235015.1. Lineage (NCBI taxonomy): Eukaryota > Metazoa > Arthropoda > Arachnida > Araneae > Araneidae > Araneus > Araneus ventricosus. Next base: position 26,817 of record BGPR01017255.1, on the reverse strand, counting down.
TTCTTTGCATTTACTCTTTCATATATTTGTGATGCACAATTATCAAATTTTAAGTTAGGTACTAAATGTAAGATCAGAAAGAAGAACCAATAACCTTGCTTTTAAAGTGGTATTCTATGCCATTGTGGTGCGCACATTTCCATTTCCGACCCATCATTTTGTTTAAAAGTTTTGTTTGTTTGTTGTCGAGACCCCGATCGCAACCACATTTTTTAAAAAAAGTGTTATATATATTTTTTATTATCAAATAAATTTTTTTTTTATTTGGCAACCCACAAAAATGTTCAAATGACCCCTCTGTGGGCCATGACCCATGGTTTACACACCACTTTTCTATGCATAAATGTTGTTTGCAGTGATTAATTATTTTTGAAATGAAAGAAATATAACATGTGATTGCAAACGTAATCCAATTTTCAACAGACATTCAAAATTCCAGGAAAACGTGGGTCAGAAATAGTAAACTAAATTACTGCATTATAAGGAGTAATTTATAACAAGTATTTAATCATTTTTTCTTTAAAGTATTCACAAATTGCGAGGTCTCTTATTTATGTATAGCTTTTAGAATTTTTGACTTTTCCTATTTCTAAAAAAGGCAAAATAATTCTTAATCAAGTACTCAAATTTCAGTGTTATTCCCAATTTATTTATTTAAATTATAAGGTAATTGGATAACAATTTCTAATTTAACACTTACTAAAACACTTATACCAGTGTGTCCTGTTTTGAAATAAATGTAAATATCTCATATTATATATCTTTTAATCAAATTATAAATATTTAAGCTTGCCTTGAGTATAGTATTCTATATATAACTGATAATAATGCATTTTCTTTTATTATAATGTACTGTTTTACAAAGAGATTTATTGTGAAAATTTTTTTTCATTATTATTTATTTATTCTAATGTCAACACTTCACTTTTAAATAATACTAGCCGGCTTCGGGGACCAGCTTGTTCACCGGGAATATCCTTTCAATTCAATCTCACATCATTTTATATTCATGGTTCTCTTAACAACTTAATTTTAAATTTCAGATTGTGATAGATATTAACCCATTTTCTATAAGTGACCTTGAACTTCCTCCATTCATTGTCTACATAAATGCTCTTAATGGAGTCAAATAACTGCCCATGTCATGTAACCTCTAACTCCATGTTGTAGGCATTATCTTCACTTTCTTATTCCTCTTTTAAAATACACATTTGATTTCAACATTAAAATGACGCAACACATTTAATGACCAGCAGGATGTTAGCTATATTAAAACATGCCGAGAAAAGAAAGAATACATAATAACCATAACAATTCAGCTTAATGGATATATTTCTTAATGCGAGCAAAGTAATATCTCAGAGACCATAATTTATGGATCTCACAAAAATTTTGGTGAAACAAAATATGAAAGCAAAATGTATTAGGATATTATCTCAGATTACAACAATTATAGAGAAGTATGCAATTAAATGTTTGTTTAAACAATGAAAAAGGCTGGAGTTGTACTGCAACAATGAAAAGTATTGTTGTAAATTATACCAAAAATATTTTAAAAGTTTATTAAAATTCAGGAAACAGCATTGCAAAGGTAATTTTTCTGCACTTTCAGATGGTGTAAAAATTATTTTTTGTGCTGTAAAATTTCCGTAAGTTATTAAGGAAAAATACAAAAATTTCACTTAATTTTTAATTACTTGAAATTGTAATAAAAATTTCAAAGAATGGGCTCTGAGGCACACATTCCCATCCTTAAAAGTATGTTTGTGCCAAATTTTGTAGCTGTAGGTCCAGAGGTCTGACCTGTAGAGCACCAACACACACATTCTCCTTTAATTTTAGCAGAGACAGAAATTGCAATGCATTCAAATCAGTGGCAGCTTGTGCTTTGCAGTAGTGGGGGTGTTGTAACTTTTAGTCATTTATTCATTACACTATTTAGGTGTTTGCATTTTTTAAATCAATCGTGAAAAGTTCAACACTTAGTTAACACAATATTTGACATCTCATATTTTTTATCGGAACTACATAAGTATTCCAACTAATTATTTGAATATAAAATTCTCAAAAAAGTTTAAAATTAATTATTTCAAATACTTTTTCTCTATTTATTATACATAATACATATGTATGGCTGAAAAGATTGTGCAGTTTAGTATTAAGATAAATATTCAGGTGGGAAATATTAACTTTAAAATGAAAAATGTTATGATGTAACAAAAATAAAAATTAGCATAACTGAAAGTATCATTAATATTATTAATATCATAAAAACTAGTTGCATTAAGTGACCAGTTTGTCTGTTAACCATAATATTTATGGTAATTATGTTTCAATATTTTTAACATTTACATTTTAGTCAATTGAAATCTGGTCTAATTTAATTATGTTTAATGTTCCATTTTAAAGTAATACAACAGCTATTCTAGGGCAAACTAAATAAATTTGATCCATGGTCTGATAAGGAGAGTGAAACCAGAGCTACTAACCTACTCCAAACTTGTACACTATACTAGTGGGTTGGTCAGCGAAAACCAATAAATGATTAAAAAATGAATCTGAAGGAACAAAAGGAAACTGTGCACACAACAGATGCATTAAAATCTAAACTTAATTTATATACAAATTATTTTTGGATGTAATGTAGTGAAAGAATTATTGAAACACTTACACTGAACTGTTTAAAAAGTATAAGAAAGAAAATAATTAGTGAATTTTTTTGTCTTAATTCTTAAACACTTCAATCTACATCGCAAAAGTTAGATAATTTCGCTAACTAGAACTGGCAAAATCTAAACTAGACTTGAATTAGAGGGGTTTTGGGATTTGAAGCAACAAAGGCTGTAATCCCCAAATCTAAACTATTTATAACATAAAAATAAATTAACTGCCAGATGTTTCTACTGTAAATATGAAGTAACTAACAGAGGAAATCTTGTGGATTGTGGCCAAGCAGTAAACAAAGCGAACCGTACCTTATTGGGCACAATCTTTTCTTCTCTTCGAGAGTTTTTTTCCCGTGAATATGATAGTTGTTAAGCGGTAATACGCATCCGCTTTAGCAAATAGAGTTTAGAACGTTTGGTCAGGAAGACACCAATCTCTGTTTGTTTACACTCACTTACCGCCAAACCTCCCTGCTGTTAATCGAAGCACAGCTCTCTCTGATAAACACTGCGTAATGCGGTAAGCGCAGTAGTTTATTCTTGGCGTTTATTGATGCATGCATTTCTTTGTGATTTAATACTCTGGTTTCTCTTCAATATCCTGCTAACACTACTTGCACCCTACATACAAGTAAACAGATTTTACCTTTTAAACTTTTTAATGCTTCTAAAACTGGGTCTCGGCCCGGTATACTTTTAGGGGTCTATTCTGGTACCCCCGGTTGGGGTGGGGTGCGGCCGTTAAAAACCGGAACCAACCCCAACCGGAGATACCAGAATTTACTCTACGGTGCCCACTTGCTTCTCGCCAATTTTTCTTGGCGCAATTTCATATGCTGTTGCCAAACACTGTTTTGGATGCGCAGTACGCTTTACATCGCTCTACTGTGCAGGCTGCATTTGAAAAGGAGCGATTGAGCACGCAATGCCTTCGGCATTTCAAACGCGTACCGGGCAATTTTTTTAACTTATAAAAACATCAGCGGCTTCGCTTTCTGCAAAGCGGGACACTAGTAGCTTCGCTTATTCATTGAGAAGCGAAAACACAGAATAACATACAGAGTTCTGAACCTCCCAGGTAGCACAGAAATATTATATAATATTTGCACAATGTTATACCATATTATGAACACCGAGGAATACCGAATACTGTAATAAAGTATTGTATTGTATGTATCAGTATTTCCGAGATAAAAAAAAATTCACAAATAATATAAAAACAATGTTTATTTATAAAAATCTTCATTTTAACTCAGGATATCACTCGATTGGAGGTTTTATTACAAAAACACCACTGGAACAATTATTCTTTAAGATGCTGAATATTATATCATACTATACAATACAATGCACATGATATTTTGATTTTTACATTAATCTGCATTGATCAATATTTTAAGGTGAAGTTATTCTTATGCTCGATAGATGGCAGCATGAAAATAAAATAACACTTTATTAAACAGTATTGAATGATATTTGTGAAAAAGTATTTTAAAAAATGTTCATTTGAATAATAATGTTTACATAGTCATTTTGTTTTACTGTATATAAAAGGCGGGCCGGATTCAGCTAATGAAGTTAACCATAAAACAGCTCTCACATTTCGCCTATCTATTTGTTCTGTGAAAAAAAAAATTGAGTGTTATTCTCATCGTACAAATATGCTTGTGATTTTTTGTTGCGAATCTTGTATTTGATTTTCAATCATTACTGTAATTATAAATGATAAAGGCCTGCCGTAATATATTGAAAGAGGAATAAATAAATTTCAAAATTATTTTAAAACCTTTCAAACATATTATTATAATTACTTTTAAACCTTATTGCCTTTTATTTTATTAAATTAGCAAACTTAGATGTAAGAGCTAAAATTACTTCCTCTTTGATTTCTAATTTCATTTTGAACTCGAAATTGTAACGATAAAAGATAATTTAACTAAGAAAACTATTCAGATTAATTGTGAATGAACATGAAATTTCGTAGAGATCCGAACTTTGTAACTACATTTTATCATCATCATTTACGCTCCCTGCTGTAAAGCGGGGTTTACACGCGAACAGTAGAAAACCGACAGTAGGTTGACGCATGCGCAGAATCATAAAAGTTTTAACCGGGCCACGGCAAGTCTCTGTCCGAACTTGACAGTGACATCCTACTGTCGGTTTTACTGTTCGCGTGTAAACCCCGCTTAAGTCTAGCTGGTTCAGAGGTAAGGTTCCTGGTTCGCATGCAGAAGGTCCCGGGTTCAAAGCTAACTGTAAATAGAGGTGTTCAAAAAAACCCATAAGTTCAGCACATTGAAATTAAGTGATTAACATTTTTTCATGCTTCTAAAATGTATTTTTAAAATATTCACTACAATGTTATATTATACAATATTATATATTATTTAGTATAGTACAATATTATTCAATATGGTATAATATTATACAGTATTATATGACATTATCCAATATTATGAAAAAAACATTGTACAGTATTGGAAAAAGTCTTACGTTTTACACTGTTTCAATATTGGGAAAAATATTGTACAATATTACTTTTATGATATAAGACAATATCTTGTGCTACTGGGGCTAAAGTGAATGAAAATGTTCAAAAACGAGAAAAGTGTATTTAAAACTTCACATACCTATTTTAATTGCCCAATTGCTGTTTACACTTAGGAGACTCGTATCCGCTTGCTATCAATCCCTGATCCACACACCACTGGAAAACAACTTAGGCTTCCGCTGCTGAAGCTGATGGTAGGTCGAAAGGGAACCAATGCCATAATCAACAACAGCTGTACGAAGCGCAAATAACCGAATGATAAAATCAGACAAAAATCAAACCGACAAGGCAAATTCAATTGAATCGACCAATCACATGAAACAGATCAAGGGAACAAACCAATCAAAACGAATCGTAACATCGCGTCATGCGCAAAACACCTATGAAAAGATCAACTTCCGCGCATGCGCACATCTCACTCGTTAAAATCATCATTGCGCAACCAAACAAATGTTGTCCTCTCCATTCTTGGCAGCAAAGAGATGGCGATCCTAAGAGGAACGAAGTAAGTGGGCACCGTAGAGTAAAATTTAACCATACAGTAAACCAGGAGTTAAAAGGAGAAAGGCACTCTCTTGTACGATTTATTTATTAATTATTTGTTTAAATGTACTGAATTTTAATTCATGGTTTTTGACTTATCTGTAGCAAAACTACAGGGTGAACCAAAAGTCTTCCCCTGATTATAAATATTTATTGTGTTCAAACTATTATAATCAGACATATGTTTGCTTGGATACATTGTGAGTACTGTTATAAATTTTTTATAAGACCATTTACCTCAGTAAATTTCAACGTGTGCCCCTTGGTAGCTCGGAGAATGTCTAAGCGGTATTCCAGTTCCCGCCAAGTGTTCTTCAATATGTCTTCTTTTACAGTACACACACCCAGAGAGCAATTTTAGTTTGCAGCAATCTTGCTCTGCAAATCTGCAAGCTTTCCACAAATTTGACACGACAAGAGTGCAGGCCTGAAACAAGTTTGAAACAAGCTTACGCAAACGAGTTAGTCACCACGCATCAACAGAGGCGGCAAATTCTCGATTTGTAAGATTTAAAAAAATCTATGCTTTTGGAATGTAAGTTTATTACTCTCCCCATTTTTTGTTTCTTATTTTATAAAAAAAAGTTTTTAGAATATATGTAGTGTGCATTTTATCAACCAAATTAAATTATTGTTTGTATTTTATCAACCAAATTAAATTATTGTTTCTGCATTCCTGTTTCTTTTTTGAAACTGAAATCTGCAGCTAAAATCAGCTTAGGTAAATTTTATTACATATCTTTATAAATTCATAAAAAATATCGCATTTAAAATAACAGAAAATAATATACCAAAATACATATCGCACAAAAATGATTTATTTTTGCTTAAATTTCATTAAAATGTCTGTTAAAAATATAAATTATTGTGTCCAAAACTGATGCAAGGTGGCCAAAACAAGGTGGAAAATTGGGTTAATTTACAGAGGCGGGGCCAGAAATTTTGGGACGGGGTGGGCAAGACATCTCCGACAGGGGGGCAAGCAAAGTTTTTCTAATTTTGGTAACTTCAAAATAAGAGATAATAATTAATTTTATATTTGATTAATAGTCATTAAGTATTAATTAGCGAATTTGATTATAATAATTAATTATTTGGAATAATTAGCTATTTGTATAATGTCGGTGCAGTAAGAATTGTCTGACTGAATTTTGAACAATAATAAAAAATGAAGAATTATGAACATAAATCTCAGGAAATAAATGTACCGCACTGATATTGAAAAAAAATTGCAGATTATTATCTAAATTTCATAACAAAATAAAATAATAGCCGAGACAAGTAAAAATAATTATTAACAAATTTTAAACCTATAAATGCAATATTTTCATATCTCTAATAATAATAAAGGAGAGTGTTTGTGTTTGTGTGTGTATTGGTTCTCTACAGGGCAGACCGCTGGACCTTGAGCTATGAAATTTGGCACAAACTTACTTTGGACGGTAGGAATGCGCACCTCGGAGCCCTTTTTTGAAATTTTATTTAGAATTTTAATTAATTAAAAATTAAGCAAAATTTTGGCGTTTTCCATTAATAACTACCGAACATATTACAGCAGGAAAATCCTTTTTACGCCATGTGAAAGTTCAAAAAATTACCTTTTCAATGATATTATATATGAAAGCTCACGACCCTAGATACATCATCAACGGTCGCTTCTCCATCTCAATTCTTCATTTTCGAGAAAAATCGCAAAAACACTACTTCTTTGTACATTCTCTAGAAGAGGAAACCTTGACTGGGTTCTCAGTCTCAACAACCGGACCGATTTTACCAATTCATCTGAATTTGCAAACATAGCTAACCAATCAGAATGCTCCACGTTTATTGTGTAAGTTTAAAATAGTATTTTTGATCAGTACCAGCCACCATCTGAAAATTTAAAAACTCATCTTTTAATGATATCAATGAATATGCCGTATTTTTGTTCTCTAAATTTAATACATTTGTAAAAGAACACGGGTGAAGTGTCTATAACAATTTGAAGTTCAAAATTGCTTTCTTAAGGGAACTATGAAAATAAAATTATGCACATGATGTTACGTTTATCCTCCAAATTCGTGACTCTTCTATAATTATTAGTTTAGATCGTATAATTGATTTCAAAAAGTAAGCTTGTTCCGAATAATAAAAGAATTTATTTACAACATATTCACAATACCGAAACGACAATATAAGTTAATATTAGCCTGGCTGGTGAGCTTTTATATTTTTAACTCAAATATCTATCGGGATCTGCTGCTATATTTTAATATTATTGATTGCCAAAAATTAATAAAAGGAGTGACTTATCTGGGACATAGGAGCGCAGTCGGGGGGCGCTTTATCACGATGACATGTCATTATCATCCGACCGAGTAGCGTCGTTTTGATTGCACTTTTTTATCTCATCCACACTACCAACTTCCCTTCTGTCTTTTTCTTTTTTTCATTCACTTTTTCATCCTGCTCAAAAAAATCGCCAACCTCCAGTTTTCCATTTTTGCCACCCATTTTTGGCATTCAGCTTGGTCCAACATTATCCGCTGTCGTTGATTGGCTTCTTCATAATCCGTAGCCATAGTAAACAAGCGCCAAAGTTGACAAACTTTTTTTAAAAAATTGCAACCCTAAGTCACTCACCGGATATGATCCGCCGATGGAATCTTGAATGAGTCATGTAGGAATTCAATTTCTCACCAGCCGAGTTTACAAAATAAAATGGCGAACCATATGAATATTTTACAAAACAATGAGATTCAATTGAATTTATATTCCCGACTAACAAGCTAGTCGAAGAGGGCGGATAGTATGTAATACACCGAAACCTCTCTACAGTGGTCAACCTCCGTTCCAAGGAAAATTGGCCGCTCTAAAAGGTTATTATGTTTGGGAGTATAAAATATTTAAATAAGACCTGATTCGTCATTTCTGATAAATCTAATTTTAAAAATTACCAAAAGAAAAAAAAGTACTTTATCGGAAAATTTCTCTCTCTATATATATTTCTTTCTTTTCGTTTTATTTTTTCGTTTTTAGAAAAAAGATAAAATTTGTGTCTTGTTTGGTCTTTCAGCTCTTTCGGGGGTCACTTTTTCAATTTTTTTTAATTGTAAAAATATATCTATTATTGTTTCGTCGGTAGTTGTTGAGGAAAGGCAATAATATCGTCTATTTTTCCTAAAGTCGTTGAGCTGAAAGTTTCATTCACTGATGGCCAGGACCATTCTAACAATTTTTTTGTCAGAGTTCGAATCAGCACCTGAAAGGCAAAAATGAACTATTTAATGCCCAAACCCGGTAGAATCCGAAATTCATTCTTCTCTTCACATTGGGAAAGGAATGATTAAATTCTATCTGATTTCCTGTGTTGTTTCTGTGTGTATGATTTTTTTCTTTTCTTTCCTCAATTTTCTCTTAATAAAATGTCTACGGTCGGAGAGACGAAAGGAAAGAATTTCATTGAAGTTGAACGCGCGACAAACCTGACTGTTCAGAGAGGTTTGAGTGACCGTTAATAGATTTTATTTTAACATTATGATTATGGGCCGAAAAATTCCACGCCGAACAAAACCGGCCGTTGAGAGGAATGACCACTATGTGTAGCCACACTCTTGTGCAATACAGATACTTTAGTTTTACATAATAATTCCGCCGAAAAGTGATCGAAACAGTTAATAGAAAAAACAAAACACAAATATTTTCATCCGTCTTGTTGATCTCTTAGCCGACCGACCGAAAACAGCCGGCAAAATGCGACATCTGATTCACTTATCGCCTTATCAGTTATTCTTTCAAATGTGGTGCGAACTACTGGCCGAATGGACGATAACTTAAAAGGATGTCGGTCATTCAGTTGACCTAACCGTCAATCAATCCTCAAATTCGGACACAAACGGTTTTATTTTGTCCGCCGAAGGAGGGCTATTAACAACCTTTTGAAAGGCCTGAAACAAGCTTGTAATAAAAGCTTGGGGAAATCTTAATAAAAACCTTATAGAAAACGTTTTTTCTTGTTGACTAGCGTATCTTTCCGCTACCTTGCCGAAAGGTTCAACCCTTGTCATGGAAACTTTTGTGACAACTCTTTTCCCTTGCCGACGACAAAGTTTCCAAAACCTTTTAGACAAGCTTTCTTTACTATATGGGTTGTCATGACAAACTTGATGTGGCAACTTTGCAGGAAACTTCCTACAAAGTAACAAAGCATAATAGACCAACCCACTTGCAAAACAAGTTTGTTGTGAAGATGTCACAACAAATACTACTTATACTTCACACCACGATTGCAAAACAAGTTTACTGCAAAGATGATAGCACGCTTACAAATAATCTTTGTCTCTGTTTTAAAAAAACATCCGATTTTTAATAGCATCTCCTAAACCGTTCTTCTCTTTATTAATTCAATGAATCAATGATAATTTGTAAAAAAACTAACTTTTTTGTAAAAAAAATTTGAAACATTTTCCATGTTTTTACTAAAGATAGAACTCGCACTTTAAAGAAAACTATATTGCTTTTTTCTTAATGTTCAAATTTTAACGTTTATAAACAAAATTAAACCTATAAAACAGTCAATGTTTGTTGAAAATAATAAGTTGCATTTTGTCCCATTTTAAAAGTAATTACTTTTGAACACTAATTTCATAATTTATTCTACTACCAAAACGTATTTATTAGCGAATATCGCTCTCTCTTTGACTTCAAATCACATTCTCTACACAAAATTTAAAAAATTAATGAAATCAAGAAAACAGTTCAAAATAAATCGTATGCGCGATCTATTAGTGCAATCTATCTTCTCCTCTCAGAGTCTAGCTGGCTGAATGGTTAGGACGACATGATTAGGAAACGAGACGACCCGGATTCGAATCCAAGGTTGTGTTCGTACTCTCTTTTTGCTATAGTTTGCAATGAGTTTTCGCCGCAAGCTTGTGACAAGTTTGACGAGTGGTGACTAATTCGCTTGCGCAAATTTGTTTCAAGCTTGCACTCTTGTCGTGTCAAATTTGTTGCAGATTTGCAGAGCAAGATTGCTGCAACTTTGCTGCAAACTAAAATTGCTATCTGGGAATAACCTTGATATGCATGAGGCCACACCAAACATTAACTTTAGGGCTATCTCGCTATAACTGCGCAGAAACATGTGGATTCTCTGATCCCCATATATGGACATTATGCCTATTTACCTTTCCACTGACATGAAAGGTGAATTCACCAGAAAAACAAATGCGATTTAAGTAATAGTTTTCGACATCAATTCTGTTCAGTATTTCAATTGCGAATTCTCCACGTCTCGGGCAATCATTTGGTTGCAAATCCTGAACGATTTGAACTTTATAAGCATGCAACCTAAGCCTTTTATGAAGAATTCTTACCAAACTTGTTTGCGGTATTTGAAGTTCACGTGATGCTTGAAGAGTTCATTTAGTAGGTTTCCGTTGAAACGATTGCCGAGCGATTTCAATCGTTGCTTCATTCACACTAGGTCTGCCACATCTGGGAAGGTCAGTAACGCTGCCTGTTTCTTTAAACTTTTCATACCATCGCTTTATTGATTTGGTATTAGGAGGGTTGCGTCCATAAAAACGTCGAAATGCAAGTTTAACATTAATGGGATATTTCGTTCGTGAAACCAAAGAACACATTGGGCTTTCTGTTCAATCGACGCCATTTCGGCCGAAAATGATGTCTTCCTTACAAATGTTCTCCTGAGTCTCTCTTGAAGGAGCACTCGCGCCATCTATTGCATAAAAAACTGCTAAAACTGACCTATCCAATGATACAAAAGTTATATTATTGTAGTAAACGGTTATTTTGTAATGAATTTTTATAATCATGGCAAGACTTTTGGTTCACCCTGTAAATTAAAGTGACCAGATTTCCTGAAATTCAAGCGGGGATGTTTTACACCTTATTCATCGCGCCAGGTCCATCTTCTAGTTGAATAGCCCTTTGCGTTAACGGGGTACAGAAATTTGCCCCGACCTGGGCCAAGGTATCATTGGTCTCCTTAGACAGGGCCGGACCAAACAAAAACGGGACCTGGTGCATAGTGGATTTGCGGGGCTTTGCAACAAATTTCTTATTTCAAAATAATAATTTATCGTATTTTGGTATTTATTACATTGTCCAGGTTTAATGAGTACGTGAATTTAATTTATGCATAAGGAATATAGGAAATATAATTTAAAAAATAATTTTTGATAATTAAAAAAATTTTTAACTTTACAAAACTTAAATTTCTAAAATTGTTTAAAACATTATCCTTCTCCAAATCAATAATGAAGTCAATTTAATAAATAGTTATTAAACAGGCAAAAGTAATTTTAAGAAGGCAAACATTTAACCCTTCAGCAGTCGCGCGTATTTACGAGCAGTGGTGAAGTTGAAAAATAAGAGTGCCGGAACGCTCTAATCTGGGTGACAAAAATCACGCTGTCTTAGGGACTTTTCTAAATTTTTCTTAATTATTTCTCGTGGGAAAAAAACAGTGCCGGAACGCCGTTCCGGTTCCACTACACCCCTGGGATCAGGTATCAAATTTTATCATTCTAGTTTACAACCTGTGGTACGTGCATCCCTGGGAGTACGCGGGGGACCAGTTAGAGGTACGCAAAAGTAATGTTGGCGAACAGTAAAGAAAAAAGTTAATAAGGAGAAAAGGTTATGGAATTTATTTCTGCAGGTTCGTGTGAAAAGTGCAAGTCATTCAAGACTTAAGATTAAAGAGCAGCAGTAAAACAAGAGGACAAGAAATCACTAAAGCAATAAAATATTTAATTTCTATCACACACACAGAACTTGTGGAAAGAACATACTCGCCTCAAGCGTATATTAATAACATACATCACAGTAATCTTGACGTAGCTCCAGGTGTGAAAATTTGTCCGATCTCGTTTGAATTTTAAGCTCAAGAATTGCAATGAAATTATCTACCATCTGAATATTTGATTACAACGGAGAGTAATTGTTAGCTTTCATCAATAGTCAATGATAAATTATATTAATGCTGCCTTTATTTATTAGGGCGTTGAACTGCTACTATTAAAAAATGGAAAATCAAAAACAAATAATAGTTATCTTAATAAATTAATTCGTGTCGTTTCACTCTCAAGCTATCCTAATCCCTTAAATACTTCTTTACGCGAATGGATATTGGGTCAGATGGCTGTATTATAATAGGGGATACTCAAAAATAATTTGTTAAAAAACTAATCAAAGGGTCGGGAGGAAATAAAGGTTGGGAGTCGTTGTTCTAGTTCGTTGCGTTTTTGAATTACTGTGTTTACGGATAGAGAGACAGACATGTCTCGAAAACTCGTCCGTCTCGGAGAGATTTAAACCCTGAAAATTGATAAACAACCACTCATTAAAATGTTTGGCGACCTTAATAATTTCGTTCTCTATGGACACGTTTTCTGTTTTGCTGATTTTGGATCCAAAGACCGATTTCCGGCAACTCTCCGATTAAAGCAATCGCCAAATCCGTTTGGATACTGAATCAAGCGCTAAGTTTGAACTAGTTCTTCCTTTAGTACACAAAGCATTAAATTCGGTGCTCTTTGAATTTATTTTTTTTGTTTTATTTAAACTGTCTAAAAAAACTCCTAAAGGCTCTGAAAACGGCTAAATTCCAAATGGAATGTAATGAGCAAAATCGTTCTGTTAAAAATTCTCCCGACAGTGATTGTCTAAATCTCTTGTTTAAAAAGTTATCCGCCAAATAAGTCTTAATCGCCAAAAAGAGAGATAAGAAAAAATTATGGTAGACTTTCCACAAAACTGGAACTCTTATTTTGAGTAAAATTGAAAGCTACAGCAATTGGAATATCAAATTTAATATTTTCAAAGCATTCTTAAAGCTATAACATTAAAAAAAATCTAGTTTAGACATTAATTAACATCTTCGCACAGAGTGTTGAAGTTTTGAAGATTAGGGGAAGGTCGGGTAGTATCGGACACTTAAGCTTTTCCTTTATTATAAAATATTTTTACAGCTCAGTTCGACCATATTATATTCCATACAAAATTTTAATGTTATATGAAAGCACATTTTAAACCACGTTTTTCTAAGATAAAAATATAAATCGTTTTTTCACACTTTTTTTGATTACATTTTTATTAACTTTACTTACGCGGGTTGTATCGGACATGAAAAATACAGTGAAATCTCCCTATAACGAAATCTTTTGGTTCCAGTTGAAAAATTCGCTATAGAGAAAATTTCGTTATACGGAGATAAGAGATTTTTGCAGTTATTTAAGTAAATGTTATACACCTTTTAGTATGTGCGATAAGTTCAAAAATATTTAATTATGACTTTCAATTAAAAATGAAGTAATATTTATTATAAATTTATTAAAATTATACTAATTTTTATTGTATAAATAAAATGCTCAAAAGTGAAGACAATTCACCAATTTAGAGAATAATATGTACTAGTACGGATAAACATAAAATGCGTATTGTAACATCCATTTGCTGTTTCCATCCCCACTCCACCCCGATTTTTGGAATCTTGACCCGTAGAAATGTTGCTCCACCTGTAGAAACCCAGGTCCCGACAACTGTATTACCCTTCACATAGCATTCTATTGTTATGTGTTATCACTGGAATGAACAATGCGAGTGGTTTCTGAAACAGGCATTTGTGAGCGATTTGTTTGCCCAGAAATTAGGGAGACAACAACTTCGTTATATGGAGAATATTTTGAATATTATTTAACATTCCGATTAAAAATTTTGTTATAGGGAGAAATTCGCTGTAGGGAGACTTCGTTGTAGGGAGGCTCTACTGTATATGCAAGAAGAGAATTACTTTTGATTTCACGGACAGCTTTTTATTATTAGGCAGAGTTATTTTTGAGAAATTTATAAAAGTACAAATTACACATCTTAAAACTAGGTTAATATACGATGAATTTGAATAAAAAAAAAATTTCTTAATAAACCACGTCTTTAAAACGGACTAAAAAGTATAAAATAATTTCTTCTCGCCACATACAGATTTATAACTCCATACATTAAAACGAAAAACGTGGGGCGCACGCAATAGATAATTGATGCATAAATAGTTTATTTAAGTCACTAACAATTTTATTGCATTGGAAATTATATGAACTGTTGTGTGAGTTTTCTCAACGACAGCTACTCTCTACACTCCTTACTATTAAATATTACATGAGCCCCACGTTTTTCTTTTTAAATCTGTATGGGACAAGAAGAAATTATTTTATACTTTTTAGTCCGTTTTAAAAACATACTTTATTAAAAAACATTTTATTCAAATAATTATTTTCTGCTTTTTAGTCTTGTGCGTGTGAAATTTTGCAATCGATTTTAAACATCTTGATGAGATTATGACAGAGACATGCGGCAAATTTCAGGTTTATTTCAGTTTCTCTTCACATGATCATAATAGAAAATTGTTATACCTACCCACCAATACTATACCAATCTGTTTAATTGTTATTTTCCTGAAAAATCAAATTACGTGACGCAGAGACCTTCATGAAAACAACTGGCAACCTCGCAGCATTTTACTTTCTCCCC
>BGPR01017255.1:0-11510 GCA_013235015.1 Araneus ventricosus | reverse complement strand
AGTTCTAGTCTGATCTACCCGAAGCGACAGGGAGGCCCGAGTCCTAAGTTACAACAGAACTGGGAAGGACTGTATACTATTGTCAAGAAATTGAACGATGTTGTCTACAGAGGTCGCCCAACGCCAAGACAAAAGTCATCCACATTAATCGGCTCTCTCCATATCGGGCCACTGATCATAGTTCTATGTAATGAGACTGCCGGGACGTGCAGCCTTTGAAGAGGGAAGCAGTGTTATTTTCCCCGAGATGTTAATCTTGGCGACAAAAGGAATTTTCTAGAAATACCTCGAACTGTCAACCTATTTCTACTGGCTTCATGAACTTTCTGGAGATTACGTCACTTACTACGTAATAACGCCACTTTCTGTTGAAAAAGTATAAAAGCAAGCTCTCAACCCAAGAGGAATGAGTTGGATTTTGATCAGCAAGCAAGCTGGTGAGCTAATTAGAAGCCTTTGAGTGTTGAGATTTATTGGTAATCTCTGTTGTGAATTTTTACAAGTGCTGTTTTCATACTTGTGATTAGAATATTTGTAAAATAAAGAGCTTTATTTTTTTAAAAATCCTGCGTATTGGACTGCGTTCACGTACACGCACAAGGCGATTTGCTTACCAGCCAGCGACCCAATTTATTGTCGACCAGCGGTTCCCAACCTATGTTCAGCGGCCCACTTCTAGGCCGCGGAACGCTAATCAAGAGTTCAAGTCAGGGGATCTTGAAGAGTCTTCACTCGTTTTTTGCTTTATAAAACAATATGTTTTTAATCCTTTTACAGCAAGCTTTTCAAATGAATGACACATACATGCATATATTACTAATATAATAGCCCAGATCTCTCGGTAACGCTCTGACGTCACTAACAATAAAACTCGCGCCTTATCACTGCTATACGTTAAACAGCATTATTTCATTATTAGAGAACCTAAATTTCAGTAATTTTAAAAGAGTAATTGTCGTTCTATTTTCAAATTTAATACATCTGAAAGTAGCGAAATAAAATTTCTTATCGATTGATATAAAATTTATCTCGCTATGATCAATATTTCCCGAGAAATTTTAAATCATATTAATCATATTTCAAATTAATTTCCTTTTTTTAAGAGAAAGTAGTAAATTACGTCAGTGGTATATCATGAGCGTGATATAGTTTGGACGCCACAATGCATCTGATTATTAGAATTTCATGGTTATTGAATTATAATAAAATTGTTAAACAACGAAAAATACTTCACACGGAATGTCGTTTACCAAGAGATTTTTGAATAAAGAAATATGTAAATAAAAAATATTTCTTGTCATAAAACAGAAGTTTATTTTATTTGTTTTCAATCAATGTTAAAAATTTATCTGGCATATATATCTGTTTAAACACGTCAAATTTGACGGAAAATCTCTCGAATGAAGAGGCAATTATCACCCGTCATTGTATGACGGGTAATTTTCTTGTATATAAATATAGGTGTTTGTATTTTTTTTGTTTGCATATTTAGTTATTGGGTATCAAAATATTTTTTACACAACAGGTGGTCCACTGGACCGAAAAGGTTGGGAACCGCTCATGTAAGACAATAAAGAGGACACGTGCAAAGTTACTAAAAAATATGCGTTAAATGTCCCTATTAGAATCTGAAGTTAAAAATTACATTTTTAAGGGAACAATGAATTTAAATTATGTATAAAGAATTCAATTGAAATTATATTCCCAGCGAACGAGCTGATCGTCAAAAGTGGCTAGTGAGTAATAAAAAAGGAATTGACAACAAATATTTTTTCAAAGGACTTGAAACTTTTTGGGGAGAAAAACACACATACGCATACAAACTTTTCTAATATGAAAGAAATAACCAGTCAAAAAATGAGTTTTTATTTCTTAAAACAAGTCTACAAGCACTTGTCACAATATCACTCTAAAACACTGTCACCAGTGCTAATTTTATAAATGGTACATTATACTGAAAAATAACTGTTATTCTTGTCAACAGTGCTGGGCCGCAAATAACTATGCCAAAAATATGCATTTATGAAAACAATAATAAAATAGTAACATAGAAGCAAAGAAAGGAATTAACAAGTTCACACGAAAAAAATAAAAGATTCCAAAAAGTTCGAAAATGTAAAAAGTCGCAAAGAAGAAAATTCTTACACATAATTACACCCTTAACAGATTTTTACACTTAATGACGCATTTATCTCAGAGTAAAAGCATTACATTTTTATGAAGGAATTAATATCCTTCAGAATTTCAAGATGAAAAGAAAAAACGCTGACCAGAGGTATTTAAAATTTCATCAAACATATAAAATATTTTCATGAATCCCTAACTTGTATTCAAAAACAAATGAAATACATTTTATTTAACGATATGGAGCCATTGTATCAAAAGAAAAAAAAAAAAACCGTAATGTCAACCTTTTTGAATATCTGCTGTTTAAAAATTTAGAATCTTAAAAACATCAAATCCTAAAACATTATAGCTCCTAAACAAAAATAACAATTGAATATAATATAATAACCATACATTGCTTTAGCACTGTTTTCTTCCTTTACAACAATAAATTTGTTATAAAAATGAATGCTTCATTTAAAAAAATACATATAATAAATATAATATTTGAAATCATTTGGAAACTATTATCAAATATTCTTAAGACTTAAATAAACATCTGGAAACACACAGTATCTGATTTCATATTACTGTCTGAAAATTAATTTCGTTATTAATGAGATAAGAATTTTAACATTATCGATTTTCCCAATACAGGGAATGTAATTGAGAAAAGACCATTCCTTAAATTTTGTTTTCACAATGCAATATTTACTACAAAAACATTTGAAATATTTCAAAAATTTATTAAAGAAAAAGGAACAAGAAACCAAGACTTAACTGAGAAAACAAGAGTAGTTGAAAGGTATAAAATGTTTCAAGAAGATAAAAATCAAATAAAAAATCCAAGGTAACTTTCATTTATTTATTTTTCTACTGTTACCATGGTGTTGTGCATTATGAATTCGTAAAAACTAGCCAGATTGTCAATAAAGTTTATTTTATTCGAGTGAATTGTGTCATTCATATGTATAAATTCTTAAATTTATGACAAAAAATGCACGAAATACAACACAACAGCTCCGTTTTCACAATGGGATATTTTTCTCATTTCCACAGTTGAAATCAGCATTGTAGTCACTTTTCATAGTTCACTGATGCAATAAAAGTAAATAAGTCTCAAACCCTGAAGCAGTTTCATGAAAATGACTTTAAGGCACGTTTTGTGGACTTGGAAAAACATTGGCAGAAATGAATTGCAGTCGGAGATTACAATAAGGAGATGCAATAAAGATTAACAAATTCATAACTTCCAATATCTGAATTTCATTCATTTTATTCCAGAAATATGAATACTTTTTGATCACCGTAGTATAATGAAATTCGCATACATAATCATGAAATTTAGCAATCTGCATGCAAGTCATTTCTGATAGATAACAACAGCTGACAAGATTTTATTAAACTAACATTTATTATGAATGCTGGTTTTACTATACATCACACCAACGCACAGTAAATAAATAAAAGATTCCTTCACTGTATTAAACTTCTCCCAAAACTGTCTTCACAAACAGAAGGTCATTCTTTTATATGAGTGAGAAATGGTATTTTAAATTACCTCTTTGTACGCATGCTATACTGCAGATTTCACAAACATATGTGGTTTTTTCTTTTGTATGAGTGAGTAAATGGTATTTTAAACTACCACCTTGCGGGAAAGCTTTACTTCAGATTTCAAAAAGAAACGGGCTTTTCCTTTGTATGAGTAAGCAAATGATATTTTAAACTACTATTGTGCCTGAAAGCTTTATTGCAGGATTCACAAACATAGGGCTTTTCTTTTGTATGAGAGAGCAAATGGAATTTTAAAGTTTCATTTCGAGCGAAAGCTTTACTGCAGATTTCACAAATGTAAGGTTTTTCTTTTGTATGAGTGAGCAAATGGGACTTTAAACCAATACTAAGCCTGAAGGAGTTACTGCAGAATTCACAAACATAAGGTTTTTCATTTGTATGAGTGAGCATATGGGATTTTAAAACATTATTTTGCGTGAATGCTTTATTGCAGATATCACAAACATAGGGCTTTTCTTTTGTATGAGTGAGCATATGATATTTTAAACTACTATTTTGTCTGAATGCTTTATTGCAGGTTTCACAAACGTAAGTTTTTTCTTTTGAATGAGTGAGCAAATGGGATTTTAAACTAAGACTATGCCTGAAGGCTTTACTGCAGATTTCACAAACATAAGGTTTTTCATTTGTATGAGTGAGTAAATGGGATTTTAAATGACCATTTTGCTTGAATGCTTTATTGCAGATTTCACAAACAAACGGCTTTTCTTTTGTATGAGTGAGCAAATGGAATTTTAAAGTATCATTTCGAGCAAATGCTTTACTGCAGATTTCACAAACATGAGGTTTTTCTTTTGTATGAGTAAGCAAATGGTGTTTTAAACTAATACTATGTCTGAAGGCTTTACTGCAGATTTGACAAACATAAGGTTTTTCTTTTGTATGAGTGAGCAAATGGGATTTTAAACTAACCTTATGCGTGAATGCTTTACCGCAGATTTCACAAACATAAGGTTTTTCTTTTGTATGAGTGAGCAAATGGAATTTTAAAGTACCATTTCGAGCGAATGCTTTACTGCAGATTTCACAAACATAACGCTTTTCTTTCGTATGAGTGAGTAAATGGGATTTTAAACTACATTTTTCCGTGAAAACTTTATTGCATGTTCCACAAACATAGGGTTTTTCTTTTGTATGAATGAGATAATGGGATTTTAAACTAATACTATGCCTGAAGGCTTTACAGCAGATTTCACAAACATAAGGTTTTTCATTTGTATGAATCAGCATATGGGATTTTAAACTACCATTTTGCGTGAATCCTTTACTGCAGATTTTACAAACATAAGGCTTTTCTTTTGTATGAGTGAGCAAATGGGTTTTAAAAGTATCAATTCGAGCGAATGCTTTAGTGCAGATTCCACAAACATAAGGTTTTTCTTTTGTATGAGTTAGTAAATGGGATTTTAAACTACTTCCTTGAGTGAAGACTTTACTGCAGATTTCACAAATGTGAGATTTTTCTTTTGTATGAGTGAGTAAATGTTTACCACATTTCTCACTTTCAAAGCATTTTATTTTTAAATCGACCTCCGCAGATATTTCAAAATTTGTTAACTGTTCATATGTGTGAGATACCAAGTCGTCTTTTAAGTTCCCTGATTCAGTGTTTTCCTCTCTACATGCATCATGAGGAGAACTCCTTTTTGAAATGTATGTTTGGTTCATTATTTCATCCGTTCTTTGCAAGAAAAAGTAGCAAATCAGGAAGGGAGGTTTTTTCATACAAATAAATAATTCAGTATAATATTATCACAATTATCACCTCTAAAAAATTATAAATATATATTTTTTTATTCTTTTCGTGCATTTTCTTTCGAATTAATCTTATGAGAATGGAGAATCAAATAAAAAATGAACACTAACTGTCTACATTCTTTGTTTAGAAAGCAAATTTTGTGTGAAGAATAATGCGAATTTATAAGGTGGAATAAACTCATTGAGGATTTTCAGCAGTTCATGACACTGCAAGAGTGCACTCAAGTTTTCCAATAAATATTTAAACGACATTGTGTACTCCTTCCACACTCAGAGTTTTCTATGGCATTGCCTTCGCTGTGTCTTGGCTACTGCCTGGGCCATTGTCTTTACATCTGTCTCAATTTTGGAAAGAGAGGGAACATGCTTAACGATGAGCTATATATATAAAAAAAAATCAATTTAGTTTTTTATTTAGGAGACGAAAGAAGAAAAATTCATCAAACAATAGCAGCAATGTAAAAAAAAAAATAAATAAATAAATAGTCATCAAAACTAGATGCGGAAAGAATCTATGGAATTTTTTTTGAAAAGTTCAAGCAACAATGTAATCTTCTAAGCACTCATATAAACTTTATGGAGCATTAATTTTGCTGCATATAGGGTGACCCGGGGTAATTATGGGTCACGCTCTTTCTGGGGTAATTATGGGTCACCTATTTTTTTACCCCTATGGTATCTACTAAACAAATTCTAAAATGGTGGATACGCTCTCTCATTAGTCTACTTTATTATTATGTATAATATATTTTTATTTTAACTTAGCTGCATAGTATGAGTTGAGATGTTTTTGTAACATGCTATAAAATGATCTTTCAAAAAGATTGCCTGCGAAAATTGCACTTTTTACCAAGATCCATGCCACAATTACATAAGTGTTTGGATTTTTTTTGTTTATGCTTTTTTAAAATATAGATACTGAAAAGTTTTTAAATACATGCACTTTTTATTCCTATTTATTTTCAAATGGAGTCTAGATGTATACTCAAGATACATGGGGCTAATTATGAGTCACTGGGGTAATTGTGAGTCAGTATGTGTTTACTATTTTATGGCATTTTTTAAAATTTTAGACATGCAAAGTATAACATATTTAGATTATAATATTAAGTTATACTTGTATTGATGAAGCAAGTTAAATAATAGATGCGAAAGGATTAAAGTAAGCTAGTAACATTTATTCTGCTGGAATGTGAACTGCTAAGATTAAGTGGATGTTCACAGTTAAAACAGCGTGAGCTGGTTACAGTTAAAAGTATACAATTTAAAGTTACAGTTTCATGGGGATTGCATACATAACACAAAGCAATTGTTAATTTAGGATTTTCAGCTGTGGATTAGCTGTGCGTGAACAAGAAATTGAAAAAGAGGCGGCTCTGAAAGCATAACGGATTGCTGCTAAAGATAAAAAGAAGTGTATCATCAAAAATAAGAATCTAGAAGAAACAAATGAACCATCAGCTAAACGAGCCCTCCTCTCAAATACATCTAATGAAGAACTCAAAGTGCCAAGTGGAAGTGGAGATATTGAACAATTAAAGAAAAATACAACCCTGGAGTAACCTAAAATATTGCTTGCAAATATCCACGACACCATAAAAGAGTAAGTTTACTTTGCTGTGTACTATGATAATGACCCATTTTACATCGGAAAAGTAATAGATGAGCAAAATGTCAAGATGAAATTTCTCGAAAAAGCAGCTGGTAACTTTCGCTGGCCTAAATGTGACAAGTTAGAGATCATCAACGTAAAATACATATTCTATGGGCCAGTAATTTTAATTGGTTCGAATCCTTTTGATGTTGATAATACTGCTATAAATATGGCATACAAATGTTATAACGATTCTGTCAAGAGTCATGGTTATAAACCAACCAAGTCCAATTGTAAACATTCCATAAAAATAAATAGCAATCTCATTTATTTTTTTTATGTCTTTTATAAATTTTTAAAGCTCTAATTAATGAAATTCCTACTTTAGAGGTAATTTCCAGCATCATCAAAATATTTTATTTAAAAAAAATATTAATACTGCTTCATAAAGACAGTGACCCATAATTACCCCATTTCCGGGGTAATTATAGGTCACTTAAAAAATTCAATTTAAAAAAATTAAAAAATATTTTGGATAAAATGAATGTTTAATGCAAAAGCTACATTACTAAGTAAACTCCATCACAAATTTCTAAATTGCATCTTTTATATTTTTCTTGATATTGGGATCTTATTGTTTTTTGACCTATAATTATCCCGGGTCACCCTAGTAATGTTACCACAGTAACAGCGTTACATTTTTACATTTTATTTCTCAGAAGAAACCAGAGCATGACCAATAAAATGAGTTAAGAGTTAAAAAAGTTTGATTGGCTATATTGGTGATAAATTTCAAAGGAATAAAATAACAAAAATAAATAAAATAACTGCATACAAAGCTCTATATTTTGTTTTTATGAATTTTATGAACTAATTTCAATTTTATAACATTTAATTTACAATTACTAATGTTAAAATGAAAAATTATATAGGTGAAGTGCAGTTTCAAAATTTATCAAGCAATTCAGAACAGAAGCAAGAAATAACTCAACAACAACCCTGTCTATGTATTGAATTTCACTTGAGACGAGATTTACGTTATAGTGGGAATTTTGAAATAACGAAATCCAGTTATAAAGTGTGATCAAAAATCGTTTATTTTATAAGATCTTTACTTCCATAAGAATACTGAAATGTCAGCAAGGAAATATTAAATAATATTATTATTTATACATGTGTATATACAAGGTGCCAAATAAATTTACTTAATCCCTCGCCCTTATTTCAGAAGTTGCAGCTATAGTCATAAATGTGGTGTCTAGGTATAGTAAAATAGGTATGCCTTTATATCACTTACAACGCTAACACTTCTGAGTTAGTGTTCCTATTTAAAAAACGGTACAAGACAGGGGTAAAAACAATTACAAAGTTATAGAAGCATTCACGATTTTGTACAAAAAGAAATCGTATGAACATTAATAACATGAACTTACTATGTACATTTGTTTTTTCACAATTTCTGAAATTGTGACATCACTAAACACGGACAAAAAGAGAAATGTTATCTTTCTGACAATATTGATCCCAATATACTTTTTCCTTTAGGAATACCTTGAACAGCAGATGTATGAGAACTTTCTGCTAGGGATGTAACGAATAGTGTTTTGGCCGAATAGCCGAATTTTAGGCTAAAAATCAGGTTGAATACCGAATATTCGGAATCTTATGAACATGAAATCTTATGAATATGAAATCTTATGAACATTAATAACATTAAGTAACTACGTACATTTCTTTTTTCACAATTTCTGAAATTGTGACATCACTAAACAGGAACAAAAGGAGAAATGTTATCTTTCTGACAAAATTGTCCCGAATATACTTTTTGCTGTACGAATATCTTGAACAGAAAATGTAAGAGAACTTTCTGCTATAGGCATGTAATCAATAGTGATTTGGCCGAAGAGCCGAATATTCAGAGCCCAAATATCTACTTTTTAAAAATATTTCACTCTTAATGGTAAATAAAATATTCATGAAATTTTAAATGAAAAAATTAAAGATTTATAAAACTGATCTTTCTATTGTTTTTTATTGATATTAACACCTCGATATACTTTTTTGTAGTATTTTAAACACTTTAATTACAGCAATAAGACAATGCGTATTTCTAATCTAAATAAATTGTAATAGTATAATTCTATTCTATAGATGTATTAGATTATATTTTTAAGATTTTTATTTTAGAAAATTTATTAAAACTTTAAAAAAAATTAAAATCTTGCTTGTCATCCTTTTAACCTTTCACTTATATAACAAATTTCTTCACAAATATAAGTTAACATATAACAATTTTTTTTCTTTCTGACTTGAAGAGTCACAATCAAGGGCGGATCTAGGAATCCGTTAGGGGGGGGGGGCTACTGCGGAAAATTGTTTTGTATGTTTTTAAATCTTAAAAATTAAGAATTACTGAAAATTGAATTAATTAAATTTTAATTATTTATATTTTATTATTTAAATTTTCATTCATTATATTTTATTAAGTAATTTTTTAATTAATTAAATCTTAACTGATTAAATTTTAATTAATTAAATTTGGTTTATTAAATACTCTATATCAGAGGTTCTCAACCTGTGGTAAGCGTACCCCTAAGGGTACGCGAAGGACCAGTTGGGGATACGCGAAATCAAAGTCGGTAATGGCGGACACAAGAAAATATAAAGGATTAAAAAAGTTACACTATTTTGTTTTCCTAAGTTCGTGTGAAAAGTAAAAGTTGTGCTAGCCTAAAACCTACGCTCAAAATAAGAAACCAGCGGGAGTGGTCTCCCCTAAACTTTCTCATATATTTCCCCAAAAAGGTGCTGCTTCCTCTCCCCCCGCGTGGATAAAAAAATTCGAACCTATTGTAACTCAGAATCCAATGATTATCAGAAGGTTTTTCATTGTAGATTATAATGATTGTAAAATATTTAGGTAAAGAATCAAATTCAAAGAGATGCGTACTGATTAAAACACTTCCACTCTTACCGGCTCAAGGACAAAGTGACGTAATTCTTCCGAGTGCACAGAGATTGCTACCAGTACGCATGCGTATGGAGAATGTGTATTGATTAGAAAAATTAATTATGCAATTTGAACGCCTTTTTTTTAACTGACTGAGACGAAATTTGGGCACAGATCTATAATTAATGTTAACAACCGTCATACCAATTTTTATTTATCTAAGCCAAAGGGTTTAGAAGATATAATTTTTTCAACAATCCGATTATACAGTCCGACAGACCATCAACCCTTTGACGGATTTGGTCCAAACTTTGATACGGACCTACATTCATGATGATAAAACTATGTACCACATTTTATCCATCTAGCTATTCACGTTTTTGAATTATAGTGTTCACATGACCGCGGACAGACAGACAGACTTTCCGCGGACAGATCTTGTCCAAAATTTGATAGAAACCTACAAATTATGTGTAAAGATCACATACCAAATTTCACATACAAAAATTTTAAAAGCGTGATTAAACGCAGGCATCATTAATTGCTCGATTGGGATGCATAATGAATAACGACTGTTCAATTTGATTAGTTTGGCTTGGTTTGTTTTGAGGCACAAAACTGGAGTTAGTAGGCTATGCGTTCTCAATTTGAAGTGCTTATCTTGAGAGTGACTTCAATTCGTTATTGTTTGATTTCTCAAAATGGACAAGTAGTTGTAAACAGGAACTCGTAAGAGATCAGCATATAGAACTGAAATTCGAACCACCGATTTGGCATCTATGGAGATAACTGTGGATCAGCAAGATGATAATCATGAAGTGCAAACGCCGACTGATTGGCCTGTTCAGGCAAGAAATAAAATTGATTTTGTTAAAAAAGACCAAAACATCAGTGCACCTCCAAAGAAGAGAAAATATTCTAACGAATACTTAAAACATGGATTTTCCGTCATGGGTAATGAAGATTGTCAAAAACCACTCTGCGCTGTTTGTGGAGAGATAATGTCAAATGGCAGCATGAAACCATCTTTACCTAATGCGCCATTTAGAAACAAAACATCCAACTTATAAGCAAAGAAATATTAGTTTTTTCCAACGACTATCCAACAGCAAATTCTTGTTTGATATCCACAAACAAAGCAAATGAGGTTGCGATTGAGGCATCACACAGAATAAGTTATCATATTGATAAAAGTGGAAAAAATCATACTATCGCTGAAAATTTGGTATTTCCGTGTATCAAGGATGTGGTTGAATGCATAACTTGTATTCGGTAAGACCATGTCACAAAAAATCAAAAATATCCCTCTATGTATAAGCACAGTTTCTCGAGAATTAAGGACATGTCTACTGATACATTGAAGCATATAAATGAAGAAAAAAGGGCCCCTTCCTGTAATTACAGGAAAGCACTGATGTTTCCGATCTGTCAATTTTGTTTGTTATTGCAAGATATTTGAATGGTAACGAACTTGAAGAAAACCTCTTGTGGTACCCTCTCACTAAAAGATATACTGGCGAACTT
>BGPR01017254.1:0-17696 GCA_013235015.1 Araneus ventricosus | reverse complement strand
TGTGAACTTGCATTAGCAACATTAAATTTGCAATAATCAAAGTTGTGTAACCGTTTGGGCGCCATAATTTAATTCCTGCTAGAGATAACAGTAGACGTTCAAAGAAAGGGTCTCGACTCATTGAAACACTTTTAATCAAACACCAAAGGACACAACATACAGGGACAAACAATTAAGGACAAAACACTTCAGGACATATAAAATATACAACCATGGGGACAGAACACCATGTGGACTGGCCGTCTCCTCCAACGGCCGCTAGGTGGCGAGCTAGGAAAACAGTGCGGTCACAGTTGTTTATTAATACAGTCAAACCCCGTTATAACGAACACTCAACGGACCGACTCAGACGTTCGTTTTAACAGAG
This sequence comes from Araneus ventricosus, assembly GCA_013235015.1. Classification (NCBI taxonomy): domain Eukaryota; kingdom Metazoa; phylum Arthropoda; class Arachnida; order Araneae; family Araneidae; genus Araneus; species Araneus ventricosus. The sequence goes on along the minus strand of BGPR01017254.1, from coordinate 17,329 downwards.
GTTCGCTGTATCCGTATTTGCAAAAAAAAAAATGCCCTAACATGCTAAGATACTACTTCTATAATAAACTTTTTAATAACATAATATTTTCATTAGTAATTAGGGACAAATAAAGTATTAAATAATTCGCTTGCCAACGTTAGCCATCGTCACTGCAAAGTTCACAGAATGATAAGCAATTAAACTAAAATGGAAGAGAAAACACGTGATTGCTTCTAGGTCGTCTGACCAGAAAGTCCTCCCCCTTCCTTGGTTGACACAAGGCCAGGTGTCCACAGGGGGGAGGAGGGGAGATAGAACTGTAAAGAGCCTTGCCTATTGTTCCTTTGTCCCACTTATGGGGTTAGCAACGACTCTAACAGAGGTACAATAGGCGAGGAATGTGGTTTCTGGACCAGAGTATTTCATGCAAAAGGGGTAACTCTTGTAGAAGTTGGGTTGACTTGAGCACAATTAGTAAAGAATGTCCCTTTGGGCAAGTGAAAAGTTTGAAGTTTTAGAAATTTTCAGTTCGCTATAACCGAGTCTCTAGCGTTTGCTGTTCGTTGTAAACGTATGAAAATACATCATTATCATAGGGCTTCAGTTGTAAAAGGTTCACTGTAACCGGGGGTTCGTTATATCCCGGGTTCGCTATATCGCGGTTCGAATGTATTTGATTATACGTCTTTTTGTTTTTCTTGTAAATTCCTCGAAAGATGTATGTAAATGATGCTTTGCTGTATTTTTATATACTTCAGCTGTCAATATTTCTTAAACGAGCGAAACGAGTTCCGGTTTCTACTCAACCGCTCAGCGTTTTGGCTGTCTGTAAATTTGGTTGCCACAGCCAAACGCGCCGTCCCATTTTCTTCGAATTCGGCCTGAATGTTCCTTGGAGTCGTTGAAAACGATGTATGGATAAGTAATTTTATTTTTTGATTTCGTTTCAAGATAGTGACCGTTTCAATTGTTAGCGTGTGATAGTGGTTTCAATGTTCGGAGAGTTTGGCACCATTAAAAGATTTGAGTAATTTTGGTTATGGCGAGATATTTAATTGAAATTTTGTTATTACTATATTTAATTGTAAAAGCAAGCATTTAATTTTAATTTTTAATACCGATAAAAGCGGACATTAAATTGTGATTCTGTGAATACTGATAAAAGCAGAGGATTGAGTTAATAATTCGAATTAAAAAGGAAAAATGGCTAAACCTCTAAAGATTGAAGAGATCTTTTTTTTTTGGGGGGGGGGGATGACGGGTCTACCGTTCACAGAATTACTAGTATACAGAGTGTCACGATCAGGGGGATGTATAGGTTTGCAGCCCCAATAAACCATAATTCATGATTTTATTTAAAATCACTACAATTATATGTCCTTAATTTACCCTTTAAAAAAATGACAGGAGGCTGTCTTTTCAAACAGCCGCTGATGTTGAACGCATAGGACTACCTTACTCGCGTGACTCTTTTGTTTCTCGAAGTTTCTCGTAAGTTTTTAAGTTTTAAGTAATTCTTTTCTGTAGCCTCTATTGTTGCCCTTTATCTCCAAAATAAGACATTAGTTATGCTTTCAACATGTGTAGTTACCGGGATACAGAGGATCTCCCATACCACGCTTTGTGGCGTTTTGGCGTGCGAATCAATTTCCTTCCTGAGTAGTCCAGTCATTAGGTAGTTTTTTAAAACAAATTCTGGTGGGGTCGTAATTTTTTGCTCCTATATGTTTTTTGGGGTGCTGATTACGAATCTGAGGTTTCCCACCAAACATTTTTGTCGGAATTTTAGTTATAGCCAAAAAACATGAAAAAAATGGACTTTTCCCCCGGTTTTTTGCTTATAACTCAAAAACTATTAACTTTTTAATATTATCATCATATATCAGAACAGTGGTGAATCTAGGATTCCGGTCTGGGGAGGGGGGGCTGAGGTCATAAAAACTTTGTATGGTCGTGATGAAGGTCAAACTTCAAGGCTAAAGTAAACCAAAACTCTTTAATTTACTCACCTGACAATAAGAGTCATAAAGAACAATGCAATACTTTCGATAATTTAATAAAAATTACAATGGAATAACTAGCCAAAAAATGTCTTCGATCGCGTCAAAACTACAAATACAAGTGGAATGACTAATAAACTAGGACAATTTTCGAGCCTGTATAGCCAGAAAGCAATGTTGAAACGTTTTTATTATTTTTTTAAAGGGGGAAATAAATAAAAAACAATTGTAATGATGTTAAATTAAATCAAGAATTCTGGCTTGGCTCTGGGAGGGAGGGGGGCTGTAGCGCAATAGCCCCCCCCCCTGGATTCGCCACTGCATCAGAATAATCAGCTCAAAATTCCCTACAATTTTTGTCTATACTATTTTTTCGTTACGCGTACTGTTTAGGCATTATAACTGGTTGAAGTTTGCCGAAAGTTTGGCTTACCTGCTGCGTGGTTTGAACAATAACAAATCTTCCTATTTGTATGCACTAAAATTTACTATCTTATTATTAATATGCTTTACTTTTTTAATACACTTTTCTACCGTAATATTCCTTATGCAAAAAAATTTTTCATCTGTTAATATTAGACATGAAAGTAATTTAGTCCCGAGCAATGTCGGGCTAATTATGAATAAAATTCCTTGCTGATGTTGATGGAAATTTAGAGCCACTTTCCCAATAAATGTTATTTACTAACAACTAAAGGTACTTAGTGTAGTTGTCAATTAAACTTTATTAATTTCTATTAATTAATTTGAATAACTTGGTATCTAGTAACCAAGAAAAAAATGACTTGGGAAAAAAAAAGATAACATTCTAAATTTTACAAGTCATAACTTAATAATAATAATAATAATAATAATAATAATAATAATAATAATAATAATACAACCTGCAATCATAAATATGATCTTGTTATCTATATATGTTAAGAAGTTGGAAACATTTTATCCAATAGGTGGCGCGCACGACTTGTGTGTTGCACCACCGGGAGTCATTATTGCTTCTACTGTCAGTGTAAGTCTTGTGATCGTAATAAAGAGTTTGTTATTGGAAAGAAGAGCGTAATCCTTTTCGAGAGAAATCAAATCCACACCAGAACCAGCAAATTCTTTTGTGATATTGTCCAACATACATTAACCAGTCTCTTCACTTTATCTTTCTCGCTTTGAAGCTTATGTTCCAATATCTTTTGGAAGATCATCTGTGTCTTCCTCAACATGCAAAGATAAAGACGTCTCAACTTCATGATCGGGCACATTGGTTCATTATCATCATCCTCATCACTATTAATTACTTGAATCTTCCTGTTATCGCAGTTGTCCCAACAATGAAGACACAACACTGAACAAAACAGTCTGGCCATCCTACAGCTGTAATTTCCCGCGCACCCCTTCTTGCCATGTTTAATGAGGAGAACTTGTTCATCGGGATGGAAATGAGTCGATCCTTGTTGTTCGGATTGGCCAGGAATTTTTCTCGGTAAACTGCTGGTATCATCGATTCATCAAACATTGCTGCGCTTGACATTTGTTTCTGTGTTCTTCTGGCCCGTTCTGCACATTTAGTGCCTCCTGTTGTTTCATTTTCAGGATACCCATCCAAAATGACTAGAGCAGTTGATTTGTACTTTGTACGAACACATGTGACATAATTATCACAAATTGATGAAAAAGCTTAACCCCTGTTCCAGATGACTCAGTGCAGCAAGCAGCCTCCATCAATATTATGCACACTGCTTTCAGCATAAAAATCCAGTGAACATGGCTTGAAAGCTTCGTATAGAGAGGATTTCGTGCCTTTTTAGAGCTAGTGGTTGCGGTATGTCATTTCTTCTGAATTTCACAGTATAAGAACTCCTTCCTTCAATTCTTTTGATACCAAGAATACTTTCCTCCTTGGCCATGTGACAACTGATGCTTGAGTTTCCAACAACGCCAGTGTTCATTGAAATCAAGTTAGAATTTTCTGGGAAAGGATTATAGTGCTTGAACCACTACACCATTTTCCTGCAATCATTATTATCTCGCTGAACTCTTAAGACACTGATTTTCAAATGTTGATCAGAGCTGGTCAAATCAACACCACAGAATTTTTCAATTCTATCACAAATATGTTGGAGCGCTGTCATTCCTTGCGTCCACCTAGCCAGTACACTATCACTGACACCACGGCTAAGAGTGAGGCCCCCAAATGTTTTCATGTTTTTCATTAATGGCTGTTCAACAGGGCTGAACAAGCTTCAGTCAGACGAGTGCATTTGCCAAGACGGGGAGCAGTAAGAAATGTAAAGCAGGTATGGTACAATAACAGGGCTATGTTAAAGTCTCCTAAAATATTAAAAAATTCTTGAGATTTACTCTGTCGTTTACTTCGCAACCGCAAAAGCGAAAGGCAGGTAATACCAGGGGTAGAAAGATTTAGAACGAATTTTGTGCAGATTATGTTAGTATATTCATAATATAACTGATAAAATCTTTATTTGAGCAAAGAACTTCACGATAGAAAAAGTATATTAATTAAGCAGAAATTTATTTAGTAAGAGAGATAATTTCGCGCATACAGATAGGATGGTTTGTTGTTGTTCAAGCCGCGCTAGCAGATAAGTCAAACATTCGTCAAACTTCAACCAGTTATAGCGCCTAAACGGTACACGTAACGAAAAAAATAGTAGAGACATAAATTGTAGGAAATTTTGGGCTGATTATTTTGATATATAATGATAATATAAAAAAAAGTTTATAGTTTTTGAGTTATAAGCAAAAAACTAGGGGAAAGTCGATTTTTTTTTCATGTTTTTTGGCTATAACTAAAATTCCGTCAAAACTTTTTGGTGGGAAACCTCAGATTCGTAATCAGCGCCCCAAAAAACATATAGGAGCAAAAAATTACGACTCCACCAGAATTTGTTTTAAACCATCCCTTTTTAGCACCTAATGACTGGACTAGAGACGCCAATGGGAGGAACGTAGTCAGTCCTACGTTAGAAATAACAAAAACGTGACAACATTGCTTTCTAACTCGCCAGGCTTGAAAATTTTCTAGTCATTCCACTTGTGCTTGTAGCTTTGACACTTTTGGGCCAATTATTTCATTTTATTTTTTATTAAATTATCGAAAGTATTGCAGTGTTCTTTATGTCTCTTATTATCAGATGATTAAATCTGTAAATATAAGCCACGTCTGCCATAAAGTCATAAGCCACATAATACATATTAGCATAAATTCATGTACATATAAGCGATAAAGTCTGTTTACATAAGCCGTGAGGTTCGATATTCGTCACTGCGATACAAACTTTTATGACCTCCGTGGGGGGGGGGGGGGGGGGGGGGGGGGTGGGGGGGGGGGGGGGCATAATCAACAAACGCCGCACTGAATCGAACATATGGTAGAACCGTCGATATTCGTTTAAATGGAATCGCACTTCAAAAAATCGTACTTCATTCGAACGCATTCCTTCTACCAACCCTCTAAACGAACCCCCATTTCGTCGCTATCATCCCCATCATTAAGACAACACCCCATCATATCACAAGCTGTTTACTCGTAATTTCGCGAACTATTTACTCGCAATTTATCTCAAGTACCGATGGCTACAGACGACGACACAACGAGCTTCGACGAATCGTCAGGAACTCGTCTGGTTGCCATGGGAACGGAGCGATATGGCTTCTGCTGCCAGTTCCGGAAGCAAACAAAGAAGAAAAATAAACATTTGAGAGGAGATTGAATGCACGGTTTACGAAAACTTCGCGGGGAAGGAGATACTTGCAGTAAACATCTGCCGACGATTATTTGTCTACGTTTTGTGTAAGTCTAAATCACTGGGCGCAAAATCTTGGGCGTGTTTTAGAATTGCAGAGATCGTTAATTTTGTAGAGGGGAAATTCGCGAACAATGGATTAAAATCAATTTGTTTCGTTTAAAATATTTCAGCTGTCCAGAATTCTATCCTTATTTGTTTCTATCATTGTCACCCACAGAAAGATTTTTGCAACAATACACGGTTTAACTTTGAATTCCCAAGAATAACAACAACAACAAAAAAAAAAACCCGAATCAAATAATCATGCCGAGATCTTGAGAGATAGAGAATCGATTATCATGCTGTTTGAATTTAAATATTATAATCATTTGTTTATTTAAAGAAAGCACACTACAGAGAAAACTCCATTTACAGAGTGCTGACAAACACACAAAGAACAAAATTCACAACGAGTAAATCACAAAAAATGCACTGGAAAATAAAAAGTTGAACTACACAAAATTGTAAAAGTTTTGCAAACGTATATATAATTAAAAACGAAAACACATAATCACAAAAATATGATTCTAAATGGGTTTGATTCTCAACACTAATAAATAAATTATGACTGGGAAATGAATTTATGTACTTAAAAGTGTTCCTCTTGCGTTTTGGATGATGCATTACCGAATATCTGTAACGCCATCAAGATTTTTCAACACGGAATTAAATAAGATTAGAAATATCAACACCCCATTTTGAAGTAACACGAGGGCTGTTTTGGCACATACAAGTACATCCTCGATTATCCGGTTCTCCGTCAACCGAGGTCTCTGTTAACCTACCTGTACCCTTCATTTTTACTTTCTCGTGTACGAAGTATCCAAAGAGAAAGTATTGTAATCGTCGAAAAATTCGAACTCGAGATTTTGACGAATCTCCACGTTTTAGACCTCCCTGAGTCCGAAAAACACAATTTGGGAATTATGTGTGTCTGTGAACACGATAATTCGCAAACTATTAGAGATACAGGGATGAAATTTGGTATGTGGTCTTTAAACATAATTTGTAGGTTTCTGTCAAATTTTGGCCAAAATCCATCTACAGGAAGTCTGCCTGTCTGTCCGCGTTCATATGAACACTATAATTCAAAAGCTGGAATATGTAGATGGATAAAATTTGGTACACTGTTCTATCATCATGAATGTAGGTCCCTATCAAATTTTGGGCTACATCCGTCAAAGAGTTGACTGTCTGTCGGACTGTATAATCGCATACTTGTAAAAATTATATCTCCTAAACCCTTTAGCTTAGATAAATAAAAATTGGTATCACGGTTGCTAACATTAATTATAGATCTGTGCCCAAATTTCGTTTCAATCAGTTAGAAAAAGGGAGTTCAAATTGCATAATTAATTTAATTTTAAAAAATATGAATTTGCGCAAGAACCCTCATTCTTTTATTTCCCTTAGAGATCGAAAGCAATTTAGCTCTTGCAATGACGATATCTTTGTGAACACCAGCGGTATCGAACTGGAATTTTTATATTAGTTGCCCTATATGTCTGGCTCTTAAGTTATGAAAGAAAACTGACGCTGCGTTTCTTCCATGCGCAGTAAAAAAATGCTCAATGTGTGGTTTCACTGCGAAACCAATGAACGTGAAAGGGTTAAACTACGAAGACCGAAAATGCAAGGAGTACGGTGAGATGTGCGGATAACGGTGCGCAGTTGCTGTGCGCGGGATCAGCTGGTGGTCTATACTTATAAAAGGCAATGTTTGTGTCTATGCGTGTGTGCGTGCGATGTTCAGACGAATCTATCGCACTTGCAATTTGGCACACAGGTAATCTCAATGGTGACTCAATGCACCTCGAAGCCGGAATTTTAAAATTTAATCTAGAAAATTTTTTATTTAATGTTTTGTGTTGTTCTGGATGATTTTTCGCACTAATTTCTAAATAGAATGGTTTTGAATAATTTTACGAAAAAAATAGACAGACCATCGAAAAAAGCATATGATTTCCGTTCTAATGAAGTTAGCTTTGAATTTTTAACTTAATTTACTGAATTTTGAGAATTTTTTAGAAAATAGTCAGTTTTGCCATCGAAGTTTTATTTTCGTTTTTAAATTTGCTGCATCCAACGTTTTAATAAAACTATTATTTTCCATTTTTTTTCAGCTTATAACTGGAACGGTTCTGTCGGATTTAAAACAAGAACGGTTAAAATATCTTTTCACGTTTGTTCTTAATTAATTTTTGCCTGGTCAGTTGAAAGATATTTTTACTCTAGCGAGGCTTCCTCCCGCGACACATGTCCGGAACGTTACGGGCAATTTCATTGGCTGACGGGGCAGGGTGACGCCATAACCTTCAACTGAATGACTTCGATTATTATTTTCGGATTCGATTTTATATTTTGCTTGCTGCATAATAATCATTTTCACGTTGCAATTTTTTAATATTGTTTCGGATTAACGTACTCTTTATTGCTTTTCTACAGTTGAAATGCCATTAACGCGAAGAAAAATAAGCAGGAAACTGAATAATATGCATCTTTTGTTTTGTTTTCAGAACTTTTTCGTGTCATTGTGGGCGTTTTTTTATTTTTATTTCGTTGGAGTCCTGATTCCACGGGCAACACCGTACGCTTGCCGCTAGTATGCTAATAAAGCCTTGTATGTAAATGTAACAATTTGCACGGTTCGACGGTATCTGAACGTGTTTTGGAACGTTGCAGCCAAATAGTAATTTTCAAAAATGCGGCAGTCAGAGCGCGAAGCGAGTTTTCGATTCGTCTGCAAACAAACAGCCTGGACACTCGGGGCTCCGCTGCAGTTTGATTTTCATTTTAAATATGACACGAGAGTCGCGAACCGCGATAGTTTGTTGTCCCATGTTTTAGAATTCTGGGATATTTTAGACGTCCAGATCTTCTCTTTTATGCATTATAAAGACTCAGAAAATTTATTTTGTGCAACCGCTTCGAGACAAACTGTTGCAGCCAGTTTCGGCAAGTTGTATCTTTTGAGTCCTTATTTTTCAATAAGTGGCTTTTCTCTTTAATCTGGCTTTCACCCGGCGCTTTAACCCGTCACGAATCGGCGGTTAAATTTCAGCGCACGATCTCTCTAATCTCCCTTGATGGCATTTTGCATGAATTTCAGATGGAAAAAAACGTATTTCACAGCACTGGATTAGATCGAGATAAATAAGAAGAGATTTATGACTTCGAGAGAGTTGCTGCTTTTGACAGTAAGCCTTGGACTCGGCTTTTTTAAAAAAATGAGAAATAGTTTTCGGAATAAAAACCGGTAAGCGCCGGTTTCGTATTTTTGTGTTTTTCTGGAATGGTTGACTAGCTATCCTACGAGGTAGTGCTCTAGGTCAGAGATTCCTAACCTTTGTTTCTTCCGGTAGCCCTTGATCAGTCTTTCTATTTTTAACACCCCTACTGTGATATATCCCCCTCCCAAACCACAACTTTATTTATTTATTATTAATTTTTATTTATTCATTATTTATTATTTTTGTATTTATTGATTATTTTTTATTTATCCATTCTTTTTGTATTTATTTATTTATTATTTATCCATTCTTTTTGTATTTATTTATTTATTATTTATCCATTCTTTTTGTATTTATTTATTTATTATTTATTCATTATTTGTTATTTTTGTTTTTATTTATTTTTTATTTATTCGTTATTTGTTATTTTTGTATTTATTTATTTTATATTCATTATTTATTATTTTTGTATTTATTTATTCATTATATATTATTTTTTGTATTTATTTATTATTTATTCATTATGTATTTATTTATTATTTATTTATTCATTATATATTATTTTTGTATTTATTATTTATTTATTCATTATATATTATTTTTGTATTTATTTATTATTTATTCATTATGTATTATTTTTGTATTTATTTATTATTTATTATTTATGTATTTATTTATTTTTTTATTTTATTCATTATTTTTGTATTTATTTATTATTATTCATTTATTTATTTTTTATGTTTTTAATTATTTATTATGTTTGTTGTTTGTATTTTACTAGTATTATTATTAGTTTATTGTATTTATACTGACATTTGTATTTTGTATTGTATTGCTTATATTGCGTTATTTTACTTATATAGTTTGGTATTGTATTATCTAATTTATTGTATTATATTGTATATTCTACTCTATTCTATTGTATTACGTTAATATTTGTATTGTAATTTTTCTTCCTGCCGAATCGTCACATGTTTCAAACCCTTTGTGTGAGCAGGGTGGGCGTGAGCAATAGGAAAAACAACATCCCTTTCGAAGTTTTTATTAATAATGTTGGGGGTCTTAGGTTAGACTTAAGAGGCCAGCGACTCGAAGTAATAACATTTGTCGGATTTAATTTTGATTTTCTACTTTTTCATAATACAGGGTGGTCATAAATTATTAGAACCATTTCAAAAATTAATAAAAAAACTAATAATGTTACAACTACGTTTTTTTTAAAGGAGAGTGCATTTGAATATTATTTTTCAGATAGGTAACGCACCGTTGTGGTGGTCTAGGTGGTCGTAAATTATTGGCTATCTCCCAGTTTTGACAGCCACTAGCTGAAAAACTATTAAAGCTAGAAGAAAAATAAAAGCATGTATTTGTAGGGAATTTTACGCTCTTTAATTTTTTAAATCAATTATAATTCAAAACATGAATAGTTTTCGATATATTCAAGACAAAAAAGAAACCAGAAATCTCTCGTTGTAGCAAATTCAGAACGCCGTAATGGTACGCCACCTATCCGAAAAAATCTGTTTTATTTGCTGTCTCATTTTTTAAAAAAACGCAGTTGTAAAGCTATTATTTTTTTTATTAATTTTGGAATGGGTCTAATAATTTATGACCACCCTTTAGTATTAGCTCCACGCCCTAACGAATGAAAACATCATTAAAATAACTTCGTATTCACTTATCATGGAAGCTAAAAATTACGTAATCGAATTTCAACTAATCAATTGGAAGATGTATTTTCATTGCAGTCCATGAGCTTGTTTCAGGGAGCTGAGAATGCATGATGATACAATCAAAATAAATGGAAGGCAATTTCATTGCAGTCCATGAGCTTGCTTCAGGGAGCCGAGAATGCATGATACAATCAAAATAAATGGAAGACAATTTCATTGAAGTCCATGAGCTTGTTTCAGGGAGCTCAGAATGCATGATGATACAATCAAAATAAATGGAAGGCAATTTCATTGCAGTCCTTGAGCTTGCTTCAGGAAGCCGAGAATGCATGATACAATCAAAATAAATGGAAGACAATTTCATTGCAGTCCATGAGCTTGCTTCAGGGAGCTGAGAATGCATGATACAATCAAATGTTATATTCCAATGAAGACAGATATAATTTGTTGTCTGTATAGCTGCCTCAAGCTTACTGCGATATTTGCTGTTAATATACGCACGAGAGAAGTATTCTTCTCTTCTTACGACATCTTTCTTATTCTTGCTATCCAGTAGGGAAGGGGTTCTCAACCTTTTTACTTTCTCGTATACGAAGTATACGAAGAGAAAGTATTGCAATATTCAAAAATTCGAACTCGAGATTTTGACGAATTTCCACGTTTTAGACCTCCCCGAGTCCGAAAAACAATTTTGGAATTATGTCTGTCTGTGTGTGAACACAACTCGAAAACTATTAGAGCTACGGGGATGAAATTTGGTATGTGATCTTGACACATCATTTATAGGTTTCTATCCACTTTTAGACAAAATCCTTCGACGGAAAGTCTGTCTATCCGCGTTCGTGTGAACACTATAACTCAAAAACTTGAATAGCTAGATGGATAAAATTTGGTACACAGTTTTATCATCAGGAGTGTAGGTCCCTATCAAAGTTTGAGGCAAATGTGCGTCAGTCTGTATAATTGCATACTTCTAAACATTATAACTCGTAAATCCTACGGCTTTGATAAATAAAAATTGGTAGATCCGTGCCCAATTTTCGTTTCAATCGGTCGAAAAGAATGTGTTCAAATCGTCTATTTGTCTTTTCTCATCATAGAATGATGCTAGGTCATTATTGCGTATTTGCGCTAATCCTTTCCGCCTCTACCCACGCCTTTCGCCTCCAAGCTTCGGATACCCAAGATTTTTTTCTCCACTGCGGTTAGGGTCGCTTGTTTGTTCTGCTGCCTTTTAGCTTATTTTTTCTCCGGATTGTTAGGAGTATACGAGAAAGTTATGGGGAGACCCTTGCGCACCCCTTGATTTGTCCTTTTATTTTCGCGCTCAATTCCTCCAATCATGTGTTGATGCAAAGAAGTTTTTATCGATAGGGCTCAGGGTTAAGCGCTTAGTTAAGCCGAAGAGCCAAATGACTCGAATTAATAAGCTTAACTAATAAATCTAAACTAGAAAATAAAATAAAAAGTATACAACAGTGGCGCCCAGTGAAGCTACAGCTTTTGCGAAGACATTGAAGTTCATGCATAATCGAGGCTGGTGAAGACAATATATCAATTATTTACCTGGTTTCCTTTATCTTTCTTTTTTCTTATTTTGAGCATAGGATTTAGATTCGCACAACTTTCATTTTAACTTTTCACATGAATTTAGGGAAACAAAATTCTGTAACTTTTTTAATCCCTTTTTTTCTCTTGTGTCCCCCATTACCGACTACCGGCAAATTTTTTGCCTCTATCCTTATTTCTCCGTTTTCCATAAAGGGCGGGGGACTTCCCTCGAAAGCAGGGGGGTAACAATCTCTTCCTCCCTGCCGTTTTCAAATCAAGGTCGAACTGCATGCATATAAGTCATATGAAAAAAGAAATGTGTAATTAGTACTAAGATACAGGTGTGCAATACAAGGTGTGATTTTTCCACTTTTATAATAAATGTTTAATTTGAGCATTTGACCCTCTGAGCGGTTAGCTATTTGGATGTGCTGGCTTTAAAATCTTAAAAATTGGCTTTTAAAGTGAATAATGGATCAATATGGCGTTTAATCAAGTCTCAAGTTAACTGCTGAAAAAACACTAAAGTTTATTTTAGAGAAGTTGCTTACTCAAGGCACAGTGTCAAGTGCTGAATTATCTGAGGCACTGCATGTGAGGATAAAAGAACTCCGCACTATAGTAACAGGAATATTAATATACTTACAGATTACAAAAAAATATGATAATGATACAAGACGGGCTGATGATGCATTTACTATGCTGAAAAAAAAGTTATACGACTAGAAATGAAAAATATTTTAGAAAGAGTTATTCAAGATGCTAGATTTAACGATAACGTAGATAATATAGTAGAAAATAACTTAGATTCATCGTCATTGAAAAATGATTTGACAGTACAGAAAGAATTACAAATGCAAATCCAGCAAGATATGAAAACCTATAGCATAAATACCAAAAAAGCGAAAGATTTTGAGAAAATATTAAAAAAGGAAATGGTTGCATATGAAAGTGAAGGAGTTCGAGGAAATTACTTGTCTTCTATTCATGAGTATTTGTACAATACTCATGAATAGAAGAATGTGTATTTGTACAATAAAACCGACAAGTGTAGAAGCAGAAAGGGCCTTCTCGGCCGCTGGTTATATTTGTTATCAAAACAAAAAGTGATTTTTTTCAATAATTGTTTTACTTAAAATAATAATTTAAAGTAAGTATATTAAAATATAACAAGTTTTAAACTCGTTATTTAGATAATTGTGTCATTGATTAAACAGATTCATGATGACTGTCATAATTATAAGAATGAGACAGCTTGGAGTGCCTAAATTACCTAATTATTGTGATCGCAGTTGATAAGGTTGATTTAGTTAGATTTAATATAAGTTACTTACATAATGTAATGTAAGTTACATTACAAGATATCATTGAGGCCATTTGTAAAATCTAGTGAGACTGAACCGCCCGTCATTATCTAATTATTACTGAACTAATATAACAATTACAATTCAACTAGTTACATTATACTAAATTTTTATTATTGATTCATACGTAAATGTTGCTTAATTATAACAGTGTAAATAAAGTTGATTTCATAAGAAATAAACGTTTTTTTTATAAACTTTGTAATTCACTCACCTGATCATATTTATGCAGTTGATTTCGGAATGAAAAGGCAAAATAGTTTTGATGTGACCAATCCGGTCGGATCAAGCCGGATCCGGACGGATCGATGGGAATCCGGCCGGATTGAAATTGTTGCCGGATTGCAATCCCTGATTTTAACCATCATAGCTTCTTTTTGAGGATGTCAATTTAATTGCCGTACAATTTTTTTCCATAATTTTAATAAATTTTTAAAAATGTTTTTAAGCATAATTTGCAACAATACTTTTCATTGTTGCAAAGAACATGAATTATCTGCTTTTCAACTCAATAGAAGAAACGGAAAAATACGCTTGAAATATTTAGAGGGTTAATTATTGATCTCCAAACTACGTAGTAATATATTAGTATTACATGAAAAACTTTAAAAATATTTCTTTTCAGTGAATTTGCATTAGTAGCATTAAATCTCCATCTCTGCTAATAATAAAGAAGAATGTGTGTCTATGAATAGGGCACACCCGCTGGACCTACGAAATTTGGCACAAACATACTTTGGAGGGTGGGAATGTGCGCCTCGGGCCTGTGTTTTAGAAATTTTAATTAATTAAAAATGAAACGAAATTTTGGCGTTTTTCCTCGATAAAGTTTGAAAATACAATACCACAAAAATGATTTTTACACTATCTGAAAATACAAAAAATTATCTTTTCGATGATGTCAATTTAATTGCCGTACAATTTTTTCCCGTAATTTTAATAAATTTTTAAAAATGTCTTTAAGCATAATTTGCAACAATACTTTTCATTGTTTCAACGAAATTCTAACCGCTTTCAGTGTTTAAACAATATATCTAATTGCCTGTTTCTAAATGGAAGATAAAGTATCGTTTATATTTCACTTTTCTTATTTCATCAATTTTCTTAATATTTAATTGCGCTTTTCTCTTCCGTTGTTGAAAGCTAAGGTAAATACCCTAAATAATCCCTATCCTAATGGATTTTACTTTATTTCTTATTTCATCAGTTTTTCTGTGAAAAATGCAAGCAGAGTCCTTTGATATAATAAGTTTACCGGGAAGTATATCGAGTTAAGCTGAAAGATTATGGTTGCCAATTGTTTCTTCTTTTTATCGGCATGTTTTAGTGCAGCTGACGTGCTGCTCGACGCAAAATGTGCAGCGCAATTCTAACGTTGAAATCAATCACATATTTCGTTTGAAGAATAAGAAAGTGAAGTCGGTGTCGACAACCTGCAATTAGATGTTGTATGATACGGAAATTTACTCGATTCCATTAGGGACGTTCATGTAGAGTGTAGACAATGAACAGAAAAGATTCAGGGCTACTAACACAACACAAGTTAAATGTCCATCACAATTTGAAGTTCAAAATTACTTTGTAAAGAGAACCATGAACGTCAAATTATGCATTTAATTGAAATTATACATCCGGCGAACAAACTGGTCGCCGAATGCGGCTAGTATGTAATAATCAAAGTCGTTTATTAAAATTTCGATTATACGACGTTAATTTTAGTCCCTTGAAAGACGTATAAACGGTGCTTTACTTTATTTTGAAGGGAACACGCGACCTTTAAACTTCCGAAGAAGGGGGGGACTGTATTTTGAAGGGGACACATGGCACAACCTCCGAGATGGGGGGGGACTGCTATAGAGCGACTGAAGGGGCACCTCTTTAAACACTCTCTGAGAATGGGGGGACTGTGATTTTGAAGGACCTATCTCCTCAAACCTCCGAGAATGGGGGGGGACTGGCCTATTTTGAAGGACACACGCCCCTTTAAACCTCTCGAATGGGGGGGAACTGTATTTTGGAAGGGGACCGCCCCTTTTAAAACCTCCAGAAGAATGGGGGGGGGGACTGTATTGAAGGGGACACACTCCTTTAAACCTCAAGAAAGAATGGGGGACTGTATTTTGAAGGGGACACACCTCAACAAACCTCCACGAATGAATGGGGGGGGGGGACTGTATTTTGAGGGACACACACGCCCTTTAAACCTCGAAGAAGGGGGGGTGAGGGGCAATGTCAGATTCGATACATTATAACTCTGAAACAAAACATTTCAAACTAACTTTTTTCTGGAAAATATCTGTTCTTTCTGTTATGTACCCATTTCAAATATTAGTGATATGTATTTATTTGAGGGAGTAATAAATGATAGTATAATTATTAGGGAAAAATGAGATAGTCACCTTTCGCGCATGATTACGGATGAAATAGTGGTCTAAACACGATATTTTGGGTATCTAAGTAATCCAAACAGTCTGTTTAAGGAACTGAACCTCAATGTATTAACATTTAAATTTAATTTCTATTTTATATACCAATTTAAAATAAAAATGTTCAAAATTGTTAAAATGTCAACAGTTCTAACACCCCAAAAAACTTCTTTGGAGAAAATATGTACAAAACTGTGGCTCAATTTGTAGAACATAGCACAATACATATTCGGTAAAAATTTTATGTAAAAATATTCAATAGTTCTTGAGATATCGTGCGCGCAATATAAAAAAACACATTTTGAGATGTAGAGCTTTAAAGATATGATCATATTCAATGTTTACGTTTATACATTTTTCTCCATAACTTTCATAATTATGGGAATTTTTTAACGCGGGTTGTTTTAAATTGTTCAGAAAAGACAGAGGAATAATATATTTTTTTCATGAAAATTTTCGTATGTGCCCTTAAGAGAATTATTTTACCTTAAAAATATTATACACTAGCAGTACGCGCACGGCGTTGCCCGTGGAATCAGGGCTTCAACAAAATGGGGGAAAAAAATGCCCACAATGAAGCGAAAAAGTTTTGAAAACAAAATCAAAACAAAAGATGCACATCGGATTGTAGAAATGCATGCTGGGAATGAAAGCATATGACGTCACCCGCCGCGAGGAAGGCCACTCATCCGGAGAAACTGTCGCTGTTAAATCTCGTTAGCACAAAAACTGTTTGAACTTATTAGGGAAAAAATAATTTTTAAAAACGAAAAAAGATATTTTTACCGTTCTTGTATTAAATCCGACAGAAACGTTCTAGTTATAAGCTGAAAAAAATGAAAATTATAGAGATGTTACAACGTCAGATGTGATAATTTGAAGAAATCTTTATTGAAAATTACCATAAAAGTGACTATTTTTCAAAAATTTCTCAAAATTCAGTAAATTACGTTAGACGTACAAAACAAACTTCATTCGAACGGAAAGCGTTTGTTCTTTCCGATGATGTAACTGCTTTTTCCCTACAATTATTCGAAGCCATGTAATTGAGAAATGAATGCGAAAAATCATCCAAAACAACACAAAATATTAGATAAAAAAATTTCTAGATTAAATTTTAAAATTCCAGCTTCGAGGTGCATTGAGTCACCATTAAGACTACCTGTGTGCCACATTTCATGGCTGTAAGTGCGATAGATTCGACTGGACATCGCAGACACACGCACACAAGCATTGCCTTTTGTAAGTATAGATATACGATATACAATAGAGTCTCCCTACAACGAAGTCTCCCTACAACGAA
>BGPR01017253.1:14536-32944 GCA_013235015.1 Araneus ventricosus | reverse complement strand
AATGGGGAAAGTACAATGTCTTGACTGTTCATTAAAAAATGTTTTCTTATTTAATGCTTGTTTTCAAATTTGCACCTGGGGCTTGGCTTTATTTTTCACTTGTCATTTTATTATGCTATATTAATTGGGAAAGTTCTTTGCCTGTTCTTTAAATGTGCTTGCATTAAAATTGCTTTGCTTGCTTCTATTTTGCACTGAGCATGTTATCTCAACTAATATTTAAAAATGCCTTTCTACGTGAAGGTAATTTTTTTATTCCTTATCTAGGTAATATTGAAACACGATCAAATAATCCTCTCTTCAGATCCAGAAATGTTGTTCTCAGGTAAGTAAGCAATATCACTAAAGTCACTGCTCAGAGTGCGTGAGTTTATTTTCTGTATTCTTATCCTTTCCCAGAAATTTTAAATAAAATAAAATACTTGTTTTTTTATGTATAAATAATATTAAAGAATGTTTGTAATTTCCCTGTTTTTTGAAATAATTAGTAATTTAACAATATTTCACAAACTTAAAAAGTATTGGTCTTATTTCTGACCGAATGCCATCAATGGTTTATAAAATGGTTTATAAAATTTCATTCCCCAACCAAATTTTCATGTTAACATAATTTCAACTTGTTGGTGATGCATCACCAAATTGCTTCGAAAATATACGTGAGCTGTATTCTAAAGATTAGAATTGCTATAACTCTGTGTCTTTCTCATGTTTATTTTCTTACATAGGCATTAACATTATATAATCCTATTTAGTCCTGGTAACTCACAATATATATTTGCTGTTTATGGTCACTTGTGCATTACCAATAAGATACTAAACTTCTATGCATAAATAAATAATAATAAAATAAATCCTCTCAATTGAGTGTTGGCTTTTTATTCTGTCCAGTTGATGGCCTCCTAATATGCAAGAATGCATAAACTACTATTGTATAACGAGATTGTTATATCTTTGATAGGGGAGAGGGGAAAACATTTTCTAATGTCTTTTTTTTATAGAAAATAATCTTTTATACTTGTCACCCTCTCCAGCTAAATGTCAGTACAAATGCCGATTCCCCCCCCCCTCCCTGATTGACCAACCTTGACATTTGACTTCAGAAAGTTCTTAACACCTCTCTCTCATTTCGATGAACAATTTGTGCTCTAAATATTATGTTGTAAATTAATTCAATTTAATGTATTATGTTAGATTCATTTTAACAATTATCTCTGCAAATGTAGCAGGTCACAAATAACACTTTTAAAAAAATTAACTCGTGCAAGATTCTTGGCCTGTGAGGTGTAAAGCATCATGACTGATTAAGATAGTTCACGTTTGCTCAGTTTTATCAAGAAAACCAACAAAAAGAATATTTCCCACCCAATTTACTATTACATTTATATAAAATATTCAACAGAAAACACTAAAGACATAAAGAAAACAAAAATTAAACAAAGGGAACCATTCTTACTTTTAAATTTAATGCTTAATGTATACTAGTCAGAGTATCCTCGTAACTGTCTGACTTTTGTGATAAATTTTCTAATACTGCAACAAACTGATAGAATTAGTCATCAAATTTTAATTATAAATGAGTAATGCGAACCAATAGTACATTGCTTTGTTGAAATAAATCCAAATAAATGTATGAAACAAACATTAGGGATGTAATGAATTGTGATTTGGCTGAATAGCCAAATGCCAAATATTTGGCCAAATTCCAGTCCAAATGCTGATTATTTGGCAGCCAAATATCTACTTTTTAAAAACATTTCGCTTTTGATTCCAAAGAAAATGATTCTCATATTTACAATGGAAAAAAAATTAAAGATTAATAAAATTTATATTTTATTATTTACATTTTAAAAAAATATTGACACCTTGATGTGTTTTTGTAATATTTTAAATACTTAATTTCAATAAAAAGCAAGAAACACACGATTCATTCTGGGATTGCTTCAGAGAAATGAAAGAGTCATTATCTCAGAACCTGACAATGAGAAACACAGAAGAAAATTTAATAGATAACTTAAAATTATAAGAAATTCCTATTTTTGATAAATAATTTTTAATAACTTGTATGAAGTGTCTACTCAATTTGTGGAAAAAAGATTGTTCGTTAATTCATTGGAAAAGAAGCAGATGTTTCGGTTTCCTAACGAGTTTGAATGACTCTAGTGGCCATATGTAAGATCTTGGCTTTGGGATCAGAGGATCATGGGTCCAAGATGATTCCATTAATCCCTTCTTTGTTGGATTTTTTTCAAACCTCTAACAAAATTATTTTTTTTTTTTATTCAAGGTGAGAAATCTCAACCGTGAAACATAAAGGAAGTAGGACAATTTGTGCCATTTCTTAGCATTATTCAGAAATACAAAAAAATAATCATAAAATTTAACGAGACGTGTAACTAGTGAAGAATTCATTTTAAACGATGCAATATTTCTCTTCATCACATGACATGCGACTCCGACCAAGTAGGGGTTAAAGGTCTGTTGTGTATGCCTGGCGGTACTTACGTATTAACGCCACCACAGCTGAAGTTGCGCTAATGCACCAATAAAGAGCAATCTTGTTGTTTGCTGATTTTTGATGCCATTTTTTAGTGCTACGAAAATGCATATTTGGGATTTGCCAAAACCAGAACAAGATGCAATTTTATTTTTTCAGGAGCGAAATATTTTACCAAAAAAACGAAAATGTACCAATTCCCATGACATGAAACTTTATTTTAGTAAACATAAGTTTTGGAAATGTAATTTAAGACAGTGTGATCAGCAAGTGGGACTTAGAAAAGACAACTGGTTTGAGGGAAGCAGAATTCCATTTTGTTCAGCTTTGAGATTCATATACTGCTGATCAACGCAAAAATTTTAGGTGTAGATTGGCGGCACTTAAAAACCGCCAAATCTGTAGCTGTGGTGGCGTTAGTATGTAAGTACCTGCCTGGCTCCCATTAAGTTTGTCTGTCTTGATGTTAGTATGATGTAGAAGTTTTGAGTTCAGACATCATCTTTGTTATCTGACCAAGGTTCAGAATTACAAGGTTGTCCTAAAATAGCCATTGTGTAGCTTCAAAATGTGATCTTAAACTAAAAATTTAGCTGAGTAAACTAATGCTTCCGACTAACTAATTATTCCGTCATGTGTTTTTAATTTTCAGGCTGGAGCTGGATCTTTTTGTGAACCTTTTACATTGTAAAAGCCAACCTGGAATCAAAACTAGACATAACAATATAGATATCATCCTAATTAGACAAAATACAGAAGGAGAATACAGTTGCTTAGAGCATGAAGTAAGTTTCTAAAAAAGTATCCTTTGTTGTAAAGTTATATTGACTGAGCATTTGGTAAATCACTTATAATCAATAAAAGAAGCTTTAAAATATTTAAGTTTATGACCGGTATTGCTTTAAAAAAAACTAAATTTCTGATCAGATCAGAAAATGTTAAGGACATATTTACACTTAGAATCATTTGATTATGATATGTAATTTATTTTGAATTTTTTTCATTACTTGTAGAGTGTATCGGGAGTTGTCGAAAGTGTCAAAGTTGTGACGAGGGAGAAATCTGAAGAAATTGCTCGCTTTGCCTTTGATTATGCAGTAAGAAACAACAGAAAGAAAGTGACTGCAGTCCACAAAGCTAACATAATGCAAGTTATTTTAAAATGCATATTTTTTTACTTGTCTTTCTTTTTTTTAAAATTATTTTTTGAAACAAGTCATTTCACTCTTTTTTTAAAATTACATTAACCCTTTAATGCCCAAGTCGCATTTTTTCAATGATGTTTTGTGTACTAATATTACATGTCGTGAAATTAACTGGAAAATTACTGAAAAGTGCCTCTTAAGCCTAATGTGCCTATTAGCCCCCCCCCCCCGACAAAAAAAAACTTACAATCAGTGTTACTGATATGTTTGTTAAATGAGTGTAAATTTATTGATAAATAATTGAACAAACTTACTCGTTTCTTCTTCATATTCCAAAAAACTGATTTGAAAATAATATGGCTACATTATCAACCGAGCGTTTGATAAGTGCTGCCACTGATTGAATTTAAAAGTAACAAATGCTGAAAAATACCTTTTTGTAAAATTTATGTTGAAAAAATAATTCATGTGGGTTTATGGTGCAATTTTAGAAGTGTTCCTAAAAAAAGACGCTAGGCATTAATGGATTAAAGAAGTAGAATTTAACTTCTGTTTTCTAATTCTACCATTTTTTTTTCAATTCTTAAATTAATATAGGAAACTAGCTGATGGTCTGTTCCTCAATACATGTGCAGAAATTGCCCAGGAATACCCACAGATAGAATTTGACAATATTATCATTGATAACTGCAGTATGCAGGTAAACAAAGGTTATTATCGTAAAGTTTTTAAAAATCTTGTGAAATTGTGTGATTATATGTTTGACATTGTTCTCCTTGAAATATTTCAGCTTGTGTCAAACCCACACCAGTTTGATGTCTTGCTTCTTCCCAACCTATATGGAAATATTTTAAACAACATTGCCTGTGGTTTGGTGGGAGGTCCAGGAATAATCTCTGGGCAGAACATTGGACATGAATATGCTGTGTTTGAGACTGTAAGTATATGCAATTGATATCTGAATGTACTGTTTATTTCTTAAATAAAGATACATGAATTAGAAATAGTTTTAGGTACTTTTTCATTATAACTGCATTACTTGGCACCTTTTTTTGTTTTGACCAAAGGTGTCAAACTCGTGGCACATAATGAAGATCTTTGCACCTCAGCAAACATGACATTATGTAACAATATTTGTAACAAAAATTTTGTAATTTAATTTCTAAAAATCCTATTTATGCATAATTATTAATAACAGATTGCACCATTCGTTAATGGCCGATCACTAGTGTATCGCAATGATGCACTGTTTCCCCCATCAATAGCAACAAATATTTTAGCAGCTGATAATAAAGTAATTGAGATCCACTACTGTTTAGATTTGAAGGTGAAATTCAGTGAAGTCGGGACATCTGAATTTTAGAAATATTTGCCTGCCTGGTTCGAAAAACACTTGAAAATTGGCATATGGCATTATTTCCATGTTTGAAAGTACTAGGAAAAAATAGGAAAGTTAGTAGCAGAGAAGAGATGCCAGGAGTTGAGAAGAAAGCATTAACTTTGCAATTGTTCTTTTCTTATACTGTGTTTTTGAAATAAACGTACGTCTTGATAAAAATATGAAGTGTTTGTGACTCGCATAAGCTTAGACCTGGTTTATTTGGCCCATAATAGCACTTGAGTTTGACACTCTTGGTCTTGGCAAATGTTCTTAGAATGAAGCATTGCCTGTTTCACTTGGCTCATTTCTTGTCTTTTCAAGCATTGTAACCACATTTTTGTTACTTTTGCATTACTTTCCGCTACATGTACTTTCAATGCACTAGTGAAGCTACTAGGTTTCAGTTCTTGCTGCTAGCGAAGCCATGGGATGTTTAAGTTAAAAAATTCTGCCATTTGCCCATTTCAAATGCATGTGCAATTTATCC
This sequence comes from Araneus ventricosus, assembly GCA_013235015.1. Lineage (NCBI taxonomy): Eukaryota > Metazoa > Arthropoda > Arachnida > Araneae > Araneidae > Araneus > Araneus ventricosus. The sequence goes on along the minus strand of BGPR01017253.1, from coordinate 27,437 downwards.
TAATTCATTTGTGCATTCAAAGACAAGCAAAACAAACCAGCTCCTTCTGTTTAATGTTGTGCACTCGAAAGTAAAGATTCTATATGCATCCTATAGTGTCGATACAAAGACATGCTGGAAGGAACGAGCCAAAATGTGCCAATTTGGTGTCAAAAATATGTGGAGTGGTTTTAAATGTACCAATTATAAAGTAATAATTTAAGTCAACAAGTATGTTTAAAGATTTATTATCTGAAGGGATAATTTTGTATTGACTAGTAAAATTTTACTTTAGGGATCAAGAAATACTGGAAAAGGGATTGCTGGCAAGAACATAGCCAATCCTGTTGCAATGCTGAATGCCAGTGTGGATCTTTTACAGTACTTAGGGTAAGACTGCATTATTATTACTATTTTATGATGAGACATTTGTTAAATAATTGTTGCAAGATTAATCAGTCAATCCTTAATTCACTTGTTTGACTATTCTGTTGCATCAGGTTGTGTGAAAAAAAAATTGAATAGTGCTATAGTAGGTACATCTAAATGTAATTGTGGTTATTTTGATTTACTCAATTCAAGGCTTTAAATCTATATGGGATAATTTTATATAAGGTCTTTTATGAGAATTTGTGAGTTGCATAAGCATATGGTCTATGTGCTTAAGTCACACCTTTCAGTAGTAGTTACCAAAAATCAGTAAGATCATTATCTTGATTAGAAATCTTACTAATGTTTGCTAAATTGTATTAATTTTTTTTTAAATCGGTCATTAACTAATGTTTCATTTGTTTATTTTTAGGTGTTTTCAACATTAAATGATTTGTGATAAAATTTTAATGTAATTTGGTTCCTTTAAACTGTTTGCAAAAACATTAAATTTAATTATGCACCTGAGACTGTTTGCAATTTCAAGTGCATTAATTTTAGAAGAGAATAAAAGCTAAGAATTTTCCACCTTGACTTTTAATCCTTCCATATTCAACAATCTTTGAAATAAATCTTAAGAATTTATTTTGAAGGAAAAATGTTATTGATTAAAATATGGCATTTATTTTTAAAGAATTGTGAATAATTCTAGGCTAAGTAACATAGATTATGTTTACCTTCTCTTTCTTTCCAGGCTTTATAAACATGCAAAAATTATGAATGATGCAATTTACCAAACTGTTAATGTGGATAAGGTAAGTTTGTTTTGTATATATGTTGTTTTCATAATACTGTTGTTAAAATAGCATCAAAAGTTTTTAAAATGATCTTTATCGATTATGAAATTCAGGAGAAAATAAATACCTATATAACAAAATATTATTTCTGTATGTAGTTACGTTTTCTGTTTTTGACATTGTTTCAAGATTATATTCTGATTTTTTGTTAGCAATAAAATTGCATTATTGTGAGTGAAAAACCTTACAATTCCAGTATTTCTGTTTACTGTGTATCTTTACTTTGGTTAGACCTTTTTAATTTTAATGTATTTTGTTTTTCTTTTTCCAAAAAGATTGTGATACTGTTCTTTTTTTTTTTTAACGTAAAAGCATACTTGTCAAAGGATCTGATTTCAAAATTCATGTTTTTAAAAATCAGCATACAGAAGTGGCAACGTTAAAAAATACTGAGAATGTTCATTGTGACTGCACTGCACTCGTATCCCTTTCTTATATGTGGCCATTTAAAATTCATAAGCAACAAAAAATTCTCATAAATTTGCTAGATTCTGTTTGATGTCATATCTTTTAAGTTTGGGCAGGAAGTGGCATATAAGCACAATCTACAAAACTCCTTCCCATTCACACACAAATCTCAAATAGTTAGATCAGCTGAGCAAGGTGGTTATGATTAAAGTTGTAAATCTTTTTTTAAAAATAATTATGGAAGAGTGACAACAACTGACAGAAGGTTGTTTTACCTTACTGACAAGTGCAGGAGATATCATGTAGCACTGAAGCAAAACTTCACAATTCCCTCTCTCTGATGATATACAGGTCATATATCTGTGATCAATGGTTGTGGAGTCAAAGCATTCCAGGGTCCTTGAAAACGATTTTCATTTTCAAGCACTATAGAAACTCCCTGAATTTGGGTTTTGCTCCTTATAAACTCCTTGATTTTCAATTTTTAACTTTTCTTTTATTAAATGTGTACTACGTCTCACCGATAAAAAAGATTCTAAATCGCGGCCATATCGATGGCCCAGTAGTGTGCATTGCTCTTTCCGCGATTTGATGTTCATCTCCTATGGGTATCCAAAATTTAATAATTGGTTTTAAGTGCCATTCAGCAATAACCAAAACAATAGAATGGTGCAAATTTAGAATGTTATTTCGCTTGAATTATTTCGAAAAATTATTTGTATTTCTTTAAATTGTAATATATGGTTGGAATATATATTGTGATGGTGGAGTTGAAGGAAAATAGATGCTATTAATCAATTTTAGTTAAATTAGTTTCAATAATCAAGACATTTTGTTAATTTTATTTTCTTCATATATTATTTTATAAGCAATGAAAATGCCAAAAAACAGTTTATAATATCTAAATCCGTGTCTCTCTTTGCACCTCTGTATTTTGAATACTGGATCACTGTGCACTACATAGGTGCACAGTGAGCCATGGCAATTATTTAAGAATTTAAATTCTAAAAAAAAAAATTAATGGAAAGTTGTTTTTTTTTTTAAACATGATAAATTATGGTATGTAATGAACTATTTGAACTTTAGGAATAGTTGCATAATTTTATTAAAAAAATGTGTGTGTAAGCGGCACCACTCTACTTTCATATAAATAGATTTAACATGGCATTTTTGGATAAATCAGCTTAGTAAAAACTTATAAAAGAAATAAATATGACCACATTTATTTGAGGGTACTTAAGTATTAACGCCACCACAGCTACAGATTGGCGGTAATGCGCCAATAAAGAGATGGGCGGCACTTAAAAACCGCCAAATATGTAGCTGCGTTGGCGTTAATACGTAAGTACCTATTTGAGTTATTAGCAATATTTTAAATACTCTTAATATAATTTTTGTGTACTTTAAAAAGGGAACCCTTTTTCATGCATAAATATTGACTCCTTGAAAATTTTGAAAATACTCCTTGAAAACTCCTTAAATACTCCTTGATTTTTAATTTAAAAAATCAGTAAGAACCCTGCATTCTTGAAATCAGAAACTTTTGATACAAGCTGCATAAAAATTTAATGATTTATGGTTCATATTTTCCTTTTTATATTTACAGATTCATACTCCAGACCTTGGCGGTACAGCAAAAACAACAGACGTAGTTCAGAATGTTCTTCAAATTGTACAAGATAAAACTAGAATGTGAAATGACTGTGCATATTGTGTATTACAATCTTTACATTTGTAAAAAGGAAAAAAATATTTATGTAGTCATTGCATTAAAACATGTGATTTTTAATTTATCGTCTTTGGAGAATTGTTATCTCTCTCTTGATGTGGAACACTATTTTTCATATGCTATGATTAGTTGTTAGGAAGTATTTTGAAGCATTGTTATAGGCAGCTTTGTTGGCATATAAAATGTTTCAGAACATTTTATGATGAAGATGCTAATTGTATTATTAAGTAAGCCCTTAAAAATATGAACTTGTTTTCTTTGTTAGTGAAGAATTTTGCTAAAATTATTAACCATTTTTAGATATTATAAATAAAGTTCTTTTTGTATTCTTTAAAACTGTTGCTCAATATATTTACATGTTTTTTTTTTTTTTTCTTCTTCTTCTTCTTCTTATACTTGAGTGATTATTTTACTAAATATTGTAATTCAGTTGTATTTTGGAGTAATTAAAATTCTTCAGAGAAAAATTGTACTTTAAATTTTTTAAAGGTATGGAAACATTCTTAATTGCATGAAAAATTAACTTTCCATATAAATTGGGCAGTATTTATAATTCAGTTCGATTTTTGATAATATACAAATATTAAAACATCTATTTTAGGATAATCTCATTTTTCCCAGCTTATAAATTCAGATATTGTAAAATTTGGAATTCATTCATGGCTAAAGGAAGCATTGAATTCTTTATTTAATTTGGAAATAAAAATCATGATAAAACATGGAGAATATCTTAATGATGAATAGTTCTGGAAGAACCAATATAATATGTAAAATTTGGCAGTATAGTTAAAATTACATTTCTCCATCTATGCATAATTTGATGCTTTTCAGCAATTGAATTGTTCTTGAAATTAATAATCCAAACTTACTCTGATACAGTACTGGTGAGCATGAAATTCAGATCTATAATGCATGAGTATGCTAAATTAGTAATGCATTAAACTAAAAAAAAATTATTTCTGAAGTTACTTCATAATGGTTGAAAATTGTAAGTGTATTTTTTAATGGTAAATTCAAATCACTTGAGTTTATTTCCAGTTTAAAATTTAAAACATTTTATTTCTGAATCATATTTTTATCATTGAGTTTATTTAATCCTTATATCCAATAATTTTTTATGTTGCATTTACTTATACAGTCAAACGTTGCAAATCTGGAATTGTCGAGACTTCAGCAATTTCAGATTTGGGATAATTCCAGATCTTGGATCATTTCAATATTAAGAAGTGAATTGAACATCATAAAACACATAATTCAATTTAAATTTTAAAAAACTTATTTATTACTTGTTTTCTTTGATTTATAAACATAATTAATATTATTTCTTATTAATTGTAACATTTTTACAAAACATTTCATTTAAAGTCAATTGCTTCAATAGTTTTGGTTTTTGATTAAGTAACTTCTCTTTTATTTTATGTATCACCATTATGTCCGACTCCAAAATAAAGTCTTTTTGTTTAAGTCCTTTTATTGTGGTGTTCAACACGTCCACTAAGCTGTCAATTGGCATTTTATCTTCCACTTGTGTTTCTTCTTTGCTATCGGATACCAAAGTTGTGGAGTTCATCAACACCATTCTGCATATTTCGGCATCGGTGAGCCGACACACTGTTGGGACTTTATCGTTGCAATGCAGTACTTCAAAGGCGTCATCTTCGACAATTTTTATACTTTACTTGACACACTCAAGTAGTTCAAAAATTTCAGCTTTTTTTTTTTCAGATCTGAAATCCTTTGAAATCGGTATCCACGTTTTCTTCGTCCTCATAGAATATGGTTGCCGGCCACAAATTGTGCCAAGCATTTTTCATCATCGCGGTTGGAATCCCGTCACACTGCCGTTTTCAAATTGTAACATTTCAAAAAGTTTTGAGGTGTTTCCCCTCCGTTGAGAAAGCTGAGCATTTCTATGAGTAATTCTGATTTGTACTGGCACTTTAATGCCCATGTCCATTGGCTGTATTAGAGATGTGCAATTAGGAGGGGAAAACGACACCGACACGTTGTCCTTTACTGAAATCTCCAGAGAAAGGTGAACAGCGCAATTATCCAAATTAGAAGTATCTTGGTGTCAGCTGGAAAGCCATTTCCAGACAAATGCTGATGGGCTTCAGGAACAAAATGTTTTTCGAACCATTCATTCGTCAATTGCTGTGTCATCCATGCCCGCTTATTTGACTGGAAACACTTTTGCATTTTTAAAAGCCCTAGGCTTAGCCGATTTTCCAATAACGAAAAGCTTTGTTTTGTTGCTTCCGGCGGCGTTTCCACATCCTAAAATTGTGATTCGTTCTTTAGAATTTTTTACACCTGTGGGATCTTTTTCACCCCCAGTCTGGAATGGAATGTCTACAACATTCCATTCGTTCTGGGCAAATCCCCTTTGTGAGCCAGAAGGGGAGAGGAAGTTGCACAGCAACATCTTATTTGTTAACATTTCTTACATTCTGGACTAATTTGTTTTGAGTGCTAGAGAGGGGAAGGAGGAAGGTATTGTAACTCCGTGATACAATAGCCTCCCCCACCCCCCGCAATACCCTCGTCACACACAAGGTTAAATCCTTTCCCTCCTCAGATCGTTACGACCAGTTTCTGTTGACTCTGGGTAACGCCGATTTATTAGATAAAAGTTATGATTTGTTTTTTTTTTTGGGGGGGGGGGTTACAGAATGAAAAAAGTTTGGATTTTGGATCATTTCGGATTTGCAACGTTCGACTGTATTAATAAACTCATTGTAAAATGGTTTTTTTTTTTAATTCGGCTTGATTTTTAAGGTATTTTTTCTAATAAAATTTGCAGGAAGTGGTTTATAAAGAATAATTTTCATATTCATTATGAATAGAATTTAATTATAGAAAGTTTTGATGTATTGAATAAATTGATTATACATGAGCAAAAAATATTTATCTCTTTAGATGCTGTGATATTTGTTTCATTGTTGTATGTAATGAAATTCATTGACCTTAATAATTATCATATCTCAACAAATAATTTATGTATGTTATAGATGGTAGTGACAGATGTAAATCATGGCACATTTTCTTTTTATATCTTAAAGAATAGTTTTTATAGATACTATATGCATTTGCATTATGAGATTCTTGAGAGAAATAGAAATTTTATTTCTTTTTCTCTTTGAAAATAAGTACAAGTGCAAAAAATGTAAGAAAAACTAACTAAACAAAAGTATGTTGATCACATAGTAAGCATTTACTGTCAAGGAGCACTCTAGGTTTAAGGTGGTTTCGTGATTTATTCCCTTCTCTCAGACTCCTGATAGGTGACTGAATCTGAATTATTTTTATAATCTAAAGCAGGGGTTCCCAACCTTCATTTCTTTGCATACCCCTTGATTAAACTTTTATCTTTTCGCATACCCCTTACTGTCATATGCTCCCCCGCCACCAACAACAACAACCATCTGTCTATACAAAAAAGTTTCTATCAATAATGTTAAGGGGCTTGTGTTAGCATAAGACCAAATGATTCGAATTGATAACATTTGCTAGACTTGTTTTTGATTTTACATTTAATTGCAATTTTACAGTAGCATTAGTTCAATGCCAAAACAAATGAAATCAGTATTCTAATAATTTTGCATTAACTTATAAGGATTTCTAAATATTACATTCTGTAGTAATCAGCTCTTTGAAGTGGTATAGTTATTAAATAGCAAGTATTTACTTGGGGAAACAAAATTCTGTAACTTTTTTAATTTTTTATGTTTTCTTGTTTCCGCCATTAACAACTTTGTTTTCGCGTACCACAGGTTGGGAACCTCTGATTTAAATGCTTTCTTGTTTACGCCATTAACAACTTTGTTTTCGCGTACCTCAGGGATACGCATACCACAGGTTGGGAACCTCTGATTTAAAGTTTGAGAGGATGAACTCTTCAATTAAGCATATAGAAATACAAATAATCCATTCAGATATTTTTTTTTGTTATACAGCTTTGCATTTGTGGTAGCTCTTGTACAATACATTTAGTGTATACACAGAAATTACAAGTAATTATTATGGATAACATAGAAATATGTTCATGGGCAGTGTATAAGATATTAGACACTATTGAGTTTGGTCCTGAATTAAGATAACTAAACAGCCGTTGAAAAAGTTTAACATGCCATGTTATTTAGGAAAACATATCAACTGTGAAATCTCTTATTAGCCGTGTTTTGTACTTTAACTTGTCAAATGTCTTTTTGTTGCCAAGAGTAAAATCTAGCATAATTCTTAAAAAGCTTAACTTCTTTGGAGATCAATTTGTTGTTGATTCGGGAAAATTGCTAGAAAGAAGATGGAATTGTACATTTTCCATTGCCTACAAAAAGAGACTTGGCAATTTGAAAATTATTTACATTAACCAACTAGCTAAATTTTATTTTTCAAAATATTCTCTGTTTGAAATGTGTACCAAGGCATACATCACACATAATGGAACTGCGAACAAAAGTAACATAGCTGCATCACTACTGTTAAGGTACATTTAATATCTTATTTAGTTAGTTAAAATGTTTAACCACAGAAATAGTGGAAAAATGCTTACCCATTAGTCAGCAAACTTATTTTCTTCCTTTTTTATACACACATGTCTATTTTCTTCTGCCAAGTTCATTTGTTTTAAGGCTCAAATGCCGACATTCTTATTTTGATGTTCCTGTAAGGAAATTATCATCTACTATCTCTGTCCCATAATAATAGTAGCAGGTGAATATTTAAACAGGAATTATTGGCGAATGCAGCTGTAAGTTATGTTTTAGCGCAAAATTGCAAAGCCTTCAATCAAAATCAATGTTTTATGACGTCTGTCATTTGTTTAACTTCACACATCTTTCAATTTTTAGGTTAACCTAATTATTACAAATTATAACTATTTTTCTAATTTCATCGGCTGATTGAAATCAATTGTTTTATTTCAGTTAAATATCAACCCATTGTAAAGGTAAGATGAAAAAAAGAGAGTTTTCAAGCAAATATCGAGTTGCTATTATCCAGTTCATTAAGCTCACACACGTCCAGAAAGCAAAGCTTCGCAGTCAAGGGATCCTACCTACAAGTTTAAAATACAGTAACAAAATTATTGAAAAATCCAGAAAATATCTGAACACTCAAAATAAAAATTAGGAGTAATATTTTTAATTTATTGTTTAATTTAATCTAGTTTTTTGATAATAAATGTTGCATTCTATATTTATTTTCTTTTGCTACTATTATTATGGGACAAATTAATTCATCAACTGCTACTGTTATTATGGGATAAATTAATTCATCAAATGCTACTATTATTATGGGACAAATTAAATTCATCAACTGCTACTATTATTATGGGACAGAGGTAATTTTTTTAAGTATCCAAGAGTTCTATTAATTGATGGTTCTACAATGAGTGACATTGGTGCATGTAATTTGTGGAGATCCAAATGTCTGTTTGTTGTTATGGCATGAAGGTCCTGAATTGGTTTGTCAGTTGGGGTATCATTTTATAATTGGACCACATTTAAAACATTGGAAGAGAGATTGTTATTCACCAGAACTTTCGTCGGCATGGGCCATGAATTAAAGTTTAATTTCATTAAATTAACATCCCATTTTAGAGCATTATGAAGTCTATTTTGGGTCAGATCTCTTATTTTTGAATTATGGTCAGATGGCAAGGTAACACTTCAGTACTCACTCCTTGACTTCCATGCCTTACCAATGTGAGGGCTTAAACTTTAATATAAACCAGATCACATAGGCTGATGGATTTGGGTCTCAAGCCTGTGTTGCACCAAAGCCAAGGTTGCTGAGATTAGAAGTGGATTAAGTAGTATATGGGGTTAACTAGACTCTTGTATATTTATGTTCAAAGAAGTTCCTTTTTGCTTAGCTTTAGATGTTTAAATGTGTAGTCCAGTGTAGCCTTCATATTTCTTAGGATATGTGTTCATTTTTGTATAATTTCTGTAAAAAAATTTTTAAGTAGAATTTTTTTGATGAAAACTGTGGAAGAGATTAAAGAATTTAGATAGAAATATATTGTGTTATTTCAAGGATAAATTTTTTAACCGTGTTGCTTTGTTTATGGAAGTGGATTTTTAAATTATTGCTAGAAAACTATATGGATTTTCATCTACCATGTCAATTGCTGAAATTTGTGTATGTTTCATATACCAAATCGATGTTTGTGTTATTTGAAAGTCTTTGAATTTTTCATTTTAGCATCTTGTCTTTGGGTAGCAAATTGTATTCTGAAAGTCTTTGTTTAATTTGCTACAAATCAGAAACGAGTTAATGTGTGATTTCTGAAAGTTGTCAGCCGAAATATAGTTTAATGTAATTTATATTTTAAAATTTACTTAAGCTTTGTAAAAAAGTTTATAATAATGTGCTGTGTCTTACTTGAATGCTTTACAGAAATTTCATCTTCTATTTATTATTATAGTCCCAAATGAATTGATATTCAGCTTCTTGATGCTTTGTATGTACAATGAAAATATTGAACTTTTTGAAGTTGAATAAAATGCTAATAATCAAAATAGTTGAATTTTTAAATTAGTTCTTAATAAGCTATTAACTTTATTGAGGTATACTACTTTGAACTTCATCCCAGAACTCTCTAGATATCGGGGGGGGGGGGGGGGGGGAGGCTGTCAAACCAGAACAGTTAAGTTGAAAACTCTCGAGTGTTCCAGCTAATTTGGGATGTGTCTGGTCATTCTATCATTTACATTATTAATAGTATGAACTTACACTTAAAATTCATCAACTTAAAAAAAATATTGTGTTTAACTGGAATTCTTCACTAAAATAAGATGATTATATTCTGTGCATAGTAACATTTGGAAGAATTCTTCAGAATCTTAATTTAAAAAAAAATAAATCTGATTAATGTTTTTAAAACAACATTGCCATACAATATTCACTGAAAAGTAATAAATGAGATTTTTTTTTCTTTTTTCAAAGTCTCATTTATTACTCGTTTGGTGATATGATATTCGGTGATATATCTGCCAATTTTTGAATCTGGAACAAAAAATCAAAAACAGTGATATTATTCCAGGACATTTGGTCTTTTTAGGTATATGCAACAATATATTCCATGTATTTAAAAAGATATTGCAGTTTTTGCTTCACTAGCAGTTTCGCTATAAAGTTATGAAAAAAATAAAATGTTATACAATGTTGGGGGGGGGGACATAAGAAATAATTTCAAATTGAACTTTGCTGTATGTATGTGAGCCTTTGCATGAAGTACATGAATGAGAGTGGTGAGATAATGGGACATTATCCACAATCAATAAAATGAAAAAAAAAATGCTGAAATACACCTAAATGGGTTTGAATCTTAAGTTATTCATTTTTTTGCAAAGAAAAAAAATTCCCAGTGGAAAATTCAGATTCTTCGCGATAGCTCAAACTCTTTGGTCAATTGATCTTCCTGACAAACAAGGAGAGGGCAGTGGCACAGCTAGGATAAGTGATACCCGGGTCATAATATTTTTTCGCCCACCCCCTCATCATTATTATTTTAGCTTGTGTAAACGGATCCAGGGGATTGACATTTTCTCACCCCTGAGGGTATTTGGCTTTAAAAAGGGACATAAAACCACTAACGGTTTGTCAACATGGCCAGTGACCCAGCAAGGGTAATTGGCGCCAAGAGAAAAAAATTTTCACCCTAGTCTTCGTCAGTGACTTAGCAAGTGTAAATGGCGTCTGTCAAAAGGTATTATTTTATACACTCCCTCATCATATTTTATTTTAAAAATTGACAGAATGTTTTTTCTCCATGATTTGAGAAATAAAAAGGCAGTACTGATCGTTTCATTATCCCGAGACTAGCACTTTTGGGCGATTTTACTCCGGAAAAGGGTGACAGGCAATGAGTAAAATGAACGCATTTCCGGAGTTCTTTGTTAGGTCACGCTAACTAAAATGTAAACATCTCCCCGTCCATTCTTCAGGGCGCCCCCCCCCATATTGGTGAAAATAACTCCACCTGGCGCATGCGCGGAGGGTTTCGGAATCCGATTACATACAATAATGTTTTGACCCCATGGCGACCGGGGCATATATGCTCCCCGCCACTGGAAAAGGGATGATAAGAGCCCTTGGAAAAATAAGTGGTACGGAGAAACAAAAAACTAAATTTGCCTAATAAAATATCTGGAAGGAAAAATAAATTATATATGATAGATTCTCAAAAAATAGAATATATGCTCATTATGTGGAAAAACCTATCTAGTTTTTTTCCTATTTTGGGTAAGAAGATCAATGAACATGCATTAAAAGACTAAAAGCATTTCATGACCATGGCAATATTAACTCAATTTTGATAAAGCCGATTCCTTCTGATTACTCATTTAAACTTAGTTTTAGCAAACGATTAATTTGGCAGAAGCTGAATTACCGTAGAGCTCTGAAATCAATTATGACATCTGTCAAATACATCCAAAAGAAACTCGTTACATAAAGCTTCAAAAAATCGAATAACTCCGTTTCTCATTTTAAAAATCGAATGATAACTTTTTATTGCTTTTTCTTCATTGAAATTTTTTAAAGTGATTTTTTTCCCTTCGACTTTAGCTTGCTTTTACGTAAAGTTATATAAATATCCACGGGTATTTGGCAAATGGCAACATAATTCATTGTTAATACTAAACATGTGCGGATTTGAGTGCTTTGTTGATTAACTTGTTCGTTGTTGTTCATTAATTTTTCAAAAGTTTGAGTTTAAACTAATAGCATTTGGAAAATGACGCTGAGATGATTTATGAAAAATTCTCTAAATTCGATTCGTGAAACGAAACTATAAAATCTACCTTTCCCGCCAACTCCTTGGGTACGTTAATTAATTACTTATAAAATGTATGAGCACGTCTTTTTTAAAATAAATCTGATTGTTTTTGGAATTAAAAAGCATATTTTAAAGATTTTTAAATTTTAATAAAATATTTAATCTCAGTAATTTAAATCGTTTATAATTTATTTTAATACTAAATAAATTCAGAGGAAAATAGATGATCTAATTCTACTTTTTTACCATGTTAAGACTGAATCAATCGTTTAAAAAGAAATGATTAAATATTTGAATATATGGCGATAAAAAATATTCAAAAATATCACGATCTTTTATGATAAAGAAGAGAAATATTACTTCTTTATTTTCTATATGAATAATTATTTAATTGGAACAAAACATCAAACATTATTATAATTTGAAATTTTTAAGTTTACCCTACTATCTTGGCATATTATTTTATTAAGAATGCGTTTTGGTGCGAAAGTTAATGGAGTCAATTCCTATTCACTTGATACACGTCAAAAGGGCCGCGCCAATTCAAGTTTGGAATACACTGCCCATCTTAAAATTGCTGTTTGTAATATTAGCAATTTTTTGCTGTTCGAAATAAGTTTTTATTTTTGCTTTGCGTTTTCTTTGGTTAGTTCTTGAATTAAACATTTAAATAGATTTTTAGAGGTGTTTTTTTCTTAAATTAGCGGTACTTACGTATTAACGCCATCGAAGCTGAAGTTGCGCTAATGCGCCAAGATTGGCGGCACTTAAAAA
>BGPR01017252.1:10001-31020 GCA_013235015.1 Araneus ventricosus | reverse complement strand
TTTTATATTTAGTACGGGAAAGTTGACTTTTCTTTCAAAATTTATTTTATATCGACTTATTCTTTCTCGCAAGGAAGCACCTGCGCAACGGACACACTGTTGATATACTATTTTTTTTATTCGAGGAGGAACCGTGATGTTTTTGTCACAGAATTGGAGAACTGTAAAAAAGGTCGTGTCAACGCTCTTTTCCTGTAAATACATAGTTGCAGTGTTTGCATTCGGTCATCGGTTACCGTGACTCACTGCTTCGCGCTCTCTTTGTTGTGTAGGGAGATCGCTTCGCATGGTGGCGTTCGATCGTTCTTTTTTTTTTTTAAATCGCGGAAGCTCACAAGATTTTCCATTCAGTTTCCTTGGGCGTTGGAAAACGTATTAGGCGCAGTAGCTAATCGTTTTCTTATTGGAAATCTTGATTTCGATGACAGGTGTGGTAATATTTCGGTTATCCTGCGTTTTTTGTGGTAATTGAACACGCTTGAATGAAGAAAAAGGATTTTGATTCAATCTGATATTTAAGAAATAATCAAATTTCATATGGTAAGGATTAAAAAAGGGAAAAGTAAATGGCTTTTACTGTTGTAATGTTGACGGAAAAACTGTTGACTAGTAACACTGTTTTTCAGTTGTGGGTTATCGGTCATTTTCGAGCTTGGAGGGAATTTCTTTTGGATTTTTTCCAGTTTAATTTCGCGCCATTTTTCGTCAAAGAATGCATTATGGTGGAAATACGCAGATATTGCAGTAATATGGTGAAAAGATTAATAAGCGTGCTTAAATAACTTAAGAACATTTCTTTTCTTCAAGTAATCGTGCATTAGAAATTATTATTAATGGTGAAAATTTGCCAGTGTTGTGATCAGGAGTGTATTGGAGCCGGAACGCCGTTCCGGCACTGCTTATCTTTTATGAGAAATATGATAACACACATTTTAAGGTACTTCCTTAAAAAAAGTGCGATCTTCGTCTTATAATATGACTGATATTTAAAATTAATAAAAGTAATATAAGCTGTTGGCAGGCGGTGGCGGGTTAAACACATTAAGGTTACAAATATTTAAATGTATTTTATGTTTTGGTCCTGAAAAAACATGATATTTTTTGTATTACTTATCTATGCCGGGATTTTACGTGACTTAATTAAAAATTAAAAACTTCTAAAATTAAGTTAATTTTTGAAATAACTTAATTTTAGTATTTAGTTTTTAACTTCAAGGACTAAATATCAAAATTAGCATAATTTTATATTTGTATGATTTAAAAAATTATTCTTAACATTTTCCTTGTATAAGGTTAATGTTTGATCAAAAATAAAATAATAACTGCAAAATGTGCAGTGTTTCCGTGTTGTCATTTTATTATTTGAAGATTCCAATACCTAGATAAGATAAAACTTTCTTTTACATTTAATAAGTATAATTATTCCGAAATGATCCCTACTTAATCTTCCTATCGCCCCCCCCCAACAATACCACTCAAACCAGAACGTTCCGACACTGCTTAATTTACGACTACACCATTGGTTGGAATAAACCGCATAAGATCATTGACTTTAATTCTAATTGTAGTAATTTATATATTTTATTCACCATAATATACAGTGGCATACAAAAGTTAAGGAACATTTCTTAAAATGCGAGAAATTTGCAATTAATACGGAAACTGTTTCAAAATCAGTTCCGGAGAATCGTGTGACATTCAATGGAGTATCATATACATATTACAGTGAAGATTCGGTCACGAGGGCAATTAGGGGACCACCAGAAAGGGATGAAGGCGAAAATGGAGTTTCGCCCATCCTGTTTCACAGAAAGCTGATAACGAGATGTAACTTTCGAATGGTATTCGAGAAAATGCAATTTAAATAATGTATTTAATTTATAAGTGTTTATGGTATTAAAGTATTCAATTTTACCAAAATTCAATGTTACTGTTCGAAGATTCAAATTTAAAAAATATCAGTTTGTACAAGAACCCTCATCATTTAGCTTCTCTTAAAGATAAATTGAAATTCACCTCACTGAAATGCCGACAGCTTTCTGAATTTTAATGGGATTCAACTGGAATTTTTTTAAAAAGTTGCTCTATATATATGGCTTTGAAGTTATGAAAGAAAAAGTCCGCTGCATCTCGCACATGCGCAGTAAAAAAATATTTAGTGCAAACACTCATATTTCCTGTAATATTCAACGTATTTTCTTCAAAGTTTAATACAATACTCCTGTAACATATTGTCAAGTGTTCTGCAAATTGGGAATAATTTGAATGAAAACTCTGCTTGTTATAAGCAAAACACATGCGGAAAAGTTTGGGATTTTTAAAGAAACATTTATATCTTCCCGAATATTTGTGCTATGCTAACGAAAATGCATGTAAATATTATGCACATTAAACCATAACCATTGATAAAAGTTACATCTCTTTATCAGCTTTCTGTGAAACAGGATGGGTGAAACTCCATTTTCGCCTTCATCCCTTTCTGGTGGTCCCCCTAATTGCCCTCGTGACCGAATATTCATTGTAATATGTATATGATACTCTATTGAATGTCACACGATTCTCCAGAACTGATTTTGAAACATAGTTTTCGTATTAATTGCAAATTTCTCGCATTTTACGAAATGTTCCTTAACTTTTGTATGCCAGTGTATTTCACCATCATATAAATACAGTAGTCTCCCTACAACGAATTTCTCCCTATAACGAAATTTTTAATCGGAATGTTAAATAACATTCAAAATATTCTCCATATAAAGAAGTGGTTGTCTCCCTATAACTAATTTTTTCAGACCTTTATATTTTCGATTTTTGTCATTTTTGAAAAAGTTGCTAATTTCTGTGCAAACAAATCGCTCACACTTGCCTGTTTCTGGAACCACTCGTATTGTTCATTCCAGCGATAACACCTAACAATAGAATGCTATGTGAAGGGTAATGCAGTTGTGAGGACCTGGGTTTCTACAGAGAGAGCAACATTACTACGGGTCAAGATTCCAAGAATCGGGGTGGAGTGGGGGTGGAAACAGCAAATGGATGTGACAATACGCTCTTTATGCTTATCCGTACTAGTACATATTATTCTCTAAATTGGTGAATTGTCTTCACTTCTAAGCATTTTATTTATACAATAAAAATTAGTGTAATTTTAACAAATTTATAATAAATATTTTTGAACTTATCGCACATACTAAAAGGTTTATAACATTTACTTAAATAACTGCAAAAATCTCTAATCTCCATATAACGAAATTTTCTCTATAGCGAATTTTTCAACTGGAACCAAGCGATTTCGTTATAGGGAGATTCCACTGTATGTAAATTATCATGCTTCATAGTAATTTATATATTTATTAATTTTCTTCTTACTATATTTTTAGGTAAACTGAAATATAATCGAAAATTTGATTCCGAAT
Source organism: Araneus ventricosus (assembly GCA_013235015.1). NCBI lineage: Eukaryota > Metazoa > Arthropoda > Arachnida > Araneae > Araneidae > Araneus > Araneus ventricosus. The sequence continues at coordinate 27,607 of BGPR01017252.1, read as the reverse complement.
TTTTAAAAAAGGGCTTTTGCATTTTTTTTTTTTTTTTTTTTTTTTTCAAGCAGAAAATCATTTCATCGTCTCATTTTCATTCAATTTTTTTTTGTTATGGTCCACAAAATAAATAATAAAATGAGACAATGACAAATAAGAAAAAAGTTGTTTAAAATAAATATTTCGTTTATTTTTGTAATTGTCTTAATCGGGATGATTTTCTGAACAGCTTAAAATATATTAAAGAATATAAAAGAATTTGAGACTGCGAAGTTGTTACGATTTATTATTTAAGCATCCATTGTATGGAAGAAGTGAAATCTTTTATATAAAACTGAATAAGGTATCTTTTCTAAATTTCTCACTTTTGTAGAAAAAATCGTGTCCGTTCTACTTAATGATATTCGGAAGAGGGTAATGATTAGTCAAGTTGAAATTTTGAAATCTGCAGTTTCATCTTGGGCGAACGTTTCGAAGAGAAACTTGGAAGAGGCAAAACTGGCCGTGATCCGCAAAACTCGTTGAACTTCGTCGAAGTAAAAATAGTCGTAGGTGCAGTTTCGGAAGTGACCGTGGAAGACGACAAGAATCGAGTTCTGGAGAAAGAGATGGAACCTCCACCCATCCGTTACCATTCACCATCCGAAGGTCAGTTCGTGGGAGGGGCGTTCCTCATCTCGAAAGACAGCAGCTGTTCCGTGACCTCCCCGCCTAGAAAACAGGCTATAAATATATGGAACTCCGTCTTGGAAAGACTTCGCGCGATTACGATATAAAAATTATTAAAAAAATTGTTTGCTGCTAAACCTTCAGTATCTATTTTTATTTCGCTAGGGTTTTTTTTTATAAGAGAAAACAATGTTGGAAATGTTACTATACGAATGGCATTCGTGAACTACTTTTGTTTTAGAATTGGAATTATTGTAATATATATTGTATCGTACGCATAAAAATTGTTTAAAAAATCGTTTGCTTCTAAACCTTCGGAATCTATTTTTAATTTTCAGAGGTTCTTTTTTTAGATAAAACAATGGGTGAATGATACAATGCGAATGACATTCGTGATCTACCTTTCTTTTAAAATGTTTCGTGTTTGTTAGAATTATTTTTTTTGTATTGATTGTTCTTGGCTTACTTTTGTTGAAAGGTAAATAAATATTCAATTAATGTGTCAACAACAACAAAAAGTTGTGACAGAAAGCTAATCCAAATAAATGCAAACCTTTTCGAAATAGTTGGCGAATAGTTTTCTGTCGGTTCACATGTAAAATTTTCCATTTGATTCTGGTGTTCTGGAACATTCTAGTTTCTATCATCGAATATGCAGTTTATTTTGTCAAATAAGATGAAAACTAAATAAATGGAAGCAATTTTAAATTGGGGAAAAATATTTTTGAAAACTGACAGCAAACAATGTCAATGTTTCAAGCCGTATTTTTAAATTTTCAGAGATAAAATTTATACTGAAAAAATTAAAGTTTATGGATCCAAAAAGTCTTTCAGCTGAAATATTTCATTGGTAATTTTTGTCTCTAAATTGAAGCATTTTGATAAAGTCCCCTAACTTTTTCATGTCGCTTGTATGTTATTGTTCTCCATTGCTCTCTTATTTATAACAGATTTAAACGAATCCTTTTATTTAAACCCACTCAAATTATAGTTTTTGGTTTATTCTACTTCAAGTTCACTTTTATAACCAATCTAATCGTATTAACTGTCTAAAATTGTAGAAGGAATGGGTTCTGGGAAAGAGCATTGAAGAAAATATTGAACATCTGTAACGCTCAGTTTACAAAAAGAATTTCTCTGATCAAAAATTCAAATTTTATTTGCGCTGTCGTAGAAAACTTGGAAAATAATATTGGACCATTATTGTCGGGCGTATTTGAGTCTCAATGAATATATTTTTTTAAAAAAGCATTTCTTTCTAATATTTTATCAAAATATCAACTCGTTTTAGTTTCGTATCCGAACTCTTAATTTTTTAATTTATTTGTAGCATAACTTTTTATAAAACGTATTATATAAATTATTTGAATAGCTATCCTACTTCTTTTAATTTTATGTGTATTTCAAAAAAAATATTATTGTATTACTTGTTACTTCTTGTGCTAGTTAGTTGAGAGGTGGTTTTCTTTTTTTTTTACGTGCAATGCATTTTTTGTTTACGTTACAAGTAAACCGTTATTTGCTAATTACATTATAAATAAACCGTCTGAAGGATTTTTTAAAAAAATCTGTTTACTGTTAGAAACAGACACTGAAATTTTGTATGAGGTAAAAAGGAAAATCCCGTTACTTCGAAGCAAATTTCAGTACTAGTAACATGTAAACTAAATCTTATTCCAAGTTGCATTAATTTAATTTGTAGTCTCAATGAAAAAACATTCAATTTTTTTTTAAAATTAATAATTGTCTGTTTACTGAAATATGATCGAACGGATTGTTTATTAACTATCCGCTTTTTGTAACTTACCATAAATTAAATAATTGAGCTCCATTATTTAAAATATTTTTATAGAATCGATTGTGTAGCCTTTCTTCAATGAAATTCTTTTCGAATCGCATGATAAAGTACGGTTGTTGCGCATTTTTATGTTCAACGAAGCGTACTGCAACCATAGAGGCTATGACTGCAACACTTTTGCTAAATGTCGCTCTTTCTATAAAACGTAAATAAACATTTAAAACTTAAAAATAAACATTGGTAATGATGAGTTGATTGACTTCTATTTTAAAATATGAAGAACCATATTTGTTCGTTACCGTTATGAAAAATCGTCTGATCATAGTAGACAGCGAACTGATTTATTCGGTGGCTGAAGAAAAATGAACTTTTCTCTACCGGGTAGAGAGAGGTAAGCCGGTTCTTGACGGGAAGGGCGCGGCCAAGGTCATCGTTTGGCAGCTGTTCGGGCAGGTGATCGTCCCGTATTCTCCTCCCCTCCTCTTGCCCTTCTCGTACTTAGAATCGAGGGGAAATTCACCTACTGAGCCGCCTCTTAGATCATCACAATGCGCTTGGAATCTGGATAATTTCGGCATTTTGTATTTATGCAACAAAGATATCAATTGCTTCTAATTTTTGTTATAGGCCTGCCTGTATAAAGTTAATTTCGTCATGTTTTTTTTTTCTACCAACCTCTGTATATTCCAAAATTAAGGCACAATCGCGTATTCCCCCCCCCTTTAATTTAGGGTTGGCGGTTATTGCGAAAATAACCGGTTTTCGGTTTTTTAGGGTAAAAAAAAAAAAAAAAAAAAAACAGACTCCGTTTGTAGACAAAAATTTTTGCAGGTGGTGAATTTTTTTTAGTATCGTTTTTGCAGGAAATCAATCCTTTGGCCGATATTTATCTATTCATAAAGACTCTTTCAGTAATGCGCCAACCAACAGACGCCTCGAGGAAGCCGTTGTCGTTGATTGGTCTAAGATGATGAAATTCAAAGCTTCATAACTTGGTAAATTTTAGTCTAATCGAGCCTATCTTCCGATCCGGTTTTTTCCTCCGGTTATTAGATTTAAGAAAAATAATCGGTTATTACCGGGCAAAAATATAACCGCAGAAAACCGGCTAACCGATGCAAAAAAAAACCAAAAAAAATAATAGCCGGTAGGTTTTTTCCATCCCTACTTTAAATGGATTACAGTTGAAATTGATGTCTTTTTAAATAAAGCTCAGGTGTGGTCCTCGTCATCTGACCACGGTTCCAAATTATGAGGTTCGTCCCAAAATAGCCCTCGTCTTGCTTCAAAATGGGACACTAATGTATAATTAAACTTAACTTTCCAGTAGAACTGATTTTCTTCTAAAACTATTCTAAATATGATTCCTTGTCCTGAAATTAGGATGATTGTTTGCTGAATCATCAATAACTCTTGAAGAAATGAATTATCCTATTTGCTATCACTGTCGGAAATAATAAGTTCAGGAAGTATTTTGACGAAAATAAATTTTACTACGTGGTACAAATTCATGAATAACGGTGTTTGTTCTTCTGGAATTTCGGAGAATTAAAATTTTTTATCCGAAGAATTTCCTTTCTTTTCTAAATTCTATACATGAATTATCTCATCTTTCCTGAGTACTTGTGTCGAGAATTTATGTATGTTTGAGTATGTAAGCTCGGCTTTTTTTTAATGCACGCCCAGACCGTTTGACTTTCCGGGACCAAATTTGGCACAGTGATGAATTAGCACAAGAGAGAGCTAATATCATATTTTTTAAACGCGAATTAAATTTTTATTTATTTAATTTTAAGTGGTAAATTCGGGATTTTTTTGCCTATTTTCTTTTTCTCCATTATTATTCAAATACACGGAAGAAGAAAAGTTATGCTTCCAGTGTTGTAATTTATCAGTTCTTGAATTTTTTTTATTTATTTCTATTTATATAGTATTCTTTTTTAGCCGTATTAAAGGAGGTTGGTTGGCATAAAAAAATATTTTTTCTTTTGCAAACGATTTTCTACGTTCGTGACAAAATATTATACTACTGTGTAACTTAATATATAAACATCGGGAAAAAAATCGTTTTTTTTTTTGCATTTTTCCTCTCCCCCCCCCTTTTTTTATTTTGAACGTATATTTTTATTAAGTTTTTACTTTTTAAGCAGCTTATTTTTAATAAGCAACGCCGGGAAAATTCTGTACAGTATAATTGTTCATTTTAAAGTTCTATTGTTGTTATGCGGTATATTCTTTAAAAGTTTAGAATAAATTTTCTTTTTCCAAACTTTTCGCGTTTTCATTCGAACCGTACTGTTATTACGTGATAAATCGTTTATTTAAATTTAAAATTTTAATTCAACAAGAAAGGATCCAATGAAGACTTGTGTTTTTTGGGGGAGGTTAGTGACAATATTTGTTGGAAGGGGGGAAAAACGGAGGCGGGCATATGAAAGAATATGGATTTTGAGATTCGAACGCCGGGTTGTCAGCTAGTTAATCTATATAAATGCATAAATAGTTTGTATGCTATTGAAATCTAAACTAATTTCCAATCAAATCCAAATTAATTAAGAAACAATCAAATTTTGCTCATAATTACTATAAGTAATAAGGAAAGTTTTAGTGAGAATTTAATATTTTTATTATTCCTCGGTTTCCATACATGGAAAGGATTATTTTACCTTAAGTATAGCGATATTTGAAATTGGAATTAAAAAAAAGATATAAAAAAATTAAAATTAGTCTTTTTGGACTCTCTAATTACATACGAATCAACATACAAAAGATCATTTGATTATAAAATGGTCAAGCAACCAGCTCTGGATCACTTGACATGGATGACCCTAAAAGAGTTGAAAATATTTTCATCCCGAGCAACGCTAGTATGTTAGCTAGTATAAACTAACAAATCGTATTCTATTGTGTATTAAGTCGAGTTTAGACATAAAATATACTGGAATATGATCCGCAAACGACGTTAAGCGGGACATTCACAATTGTGCCACTCCACTTTTTTTGGAACACAGGATGCCAATCAAACCCCTTCGTCAATGTAAGAAACCGATGAAAAATGGAGTAGACAGACAAAAAGTTGGAATTCTGTCCAGGTTGGATTTTAATTTGGAATAAAACTGAAATACGATAGTCGGTTAGGAGGACCGAGCGTCTGTCACAAAAGCGAAAACCACAAAATGGGAGAGTCATTCTAGGGAAATCAGGGCTGGAGGACCCGTTTTGAAAGCTGTGGTGGGGGAGGCGCAGTAGCCTGGGTGATCGGGTTGCCCGTAGGTGCGGTTGGAGCAGTTCGACCTGTAAATGACCCTCCAAATTTTATGGACTAAAATTGGAAACGGTTTGCTTAGAATCCCTCCAAATGGATTGGAACAGATCGATGGTGAATGTCCAACTTTAGAAGCTACTGATTTATTTGGCAAATTCTTTAGTAAAAGCTGTGTGTTCCTTAGCTACTACACGGTTGTTGGTATCCTGTATTATGTGTCTTGTCTGTTGCTGGGGACGCGGTGGCCTAGTGGTAAGGTGTCGAGCTCGGAGCCGCAGGGTTCCGGGTTCGAAACCCGATTCCATCGAAGATCCGTCGTGTTAAATCATACGTAGGGGGTCAAACGTTCTCCCGTTGGTGTGGTACTGGGGGATGCCAGCTCGGGTGTCGTCCTTGTGATCTGACCGCGGTTCAAAATTACGAGGTCTGTCCGAAAATAGCCCTCATGATGTTTCAAAACGGAACGTTAATATAACTGAACTAAACTTGCTTGTTGCTGTATTAAAACTTAGGAGGTGAGCTGAGTGTATTTAACTAGTGCGCCAGGTTTAAGCCTTTACAACACATACAAAGCCACTGAATTCAGAATTTTGAATGGTCAATTTTCACTAATGTTAAGTATATACTGTTACGAACATGGAATGTCTCTTCCCGGCAATAGTAGTCTTATGGTTGGGAAGAGACATTTACAGAGGTTCTTACTAACTATAGAGGGAGGTCACCCAATGACCCCTGACCTTGGCGACGAAGCGAAGATACTCAAAAATGCTAGAATTTTCCCGATCTCTCTCATAGGAGCCGAGGTCCGTATTTCTCCAGAGATTTCCATCTGACGTCACGCCCTGTCAGAAAGACTATAAACATGTGGTAGTATGGATAGTGAACGTGTTGATCGACTGGGATCGTCTTTGGAATCTCTCTTAGGAGTTTTATTCGCAGTGGCGAGCTAGTAATCTGATAAACGCCGAGCGGTATTGAAAGTACTGTTGCTGTGATTATTAGTGAACTTCTATCTGTGTTGCTACCTTGTGCAAGTGCTGTTTTTCCTGTTACCTGCGCTTCGTGTTATTTGAGAATAAAGTGTTATTCTCCGTTATCCTGCTTGTTGGACTGTTTTCATCGTACACTCATTGAACGAATTTCGTGATAATACTAACGCGTAGGTCTGCTCTGCGACATTCATGTTTAAATCTCCTAACGGTATTTTAAAAGGTAAAATATGGAATTGGGTATAACAAGGGACAAAGGTGTTTACAAAAGAATACTCGAACATTGAAGAGCTATATTACCTCAACAAAAACAATGAATGAGAAGTTTGTAAGTTCTTTATTTGGTGTTTTTTTTAACCTCTTGCGCTACGATTTTAAACTCCTAATTAGATGACACCACCCCATTTGGAATATTTTTTTATTATTTCAATCTTTTTAAGATGGAAAAGGATACTTGAGACATTTAAGCTTGTCCAAGTGAATTTGTATTTAAAATTGATTATTACGTTGACTTAATTACGGATTTAAATATCAAAAATTCTGTAATTCGGTGCACATGTCAGACACGTTGTTATAGGTTAAGAGGTCAACATTGCCGAGTTGAAACACCAAAGCATGCTACAAAAATGTTCGATGAGTCCTCCTATTGATTTGATTGGATATCGTTCGTGTTTCTGGTGGTGGTCACATTGAACATTTATAAACTTTAAAATTTTATTTTTGATTTAATTTGCCCAATATTGTAACATCTTTTGTTTTGTAACCGTAGCCCTTCTAAATTGGGGTATTTCAGGGATGGGGGATCTTTTTGCGCCGAATTGCTTCATTAAATTTCAGCAGTTGAGCAAAAGGCCGCACGAGCGGAATCTTAAGGGTTATTGTTTTGTAATTATTATTATATTACAGACAATTCGGTGCAAATTGTAAATAACTGGTAAGGCTGCTTAAGGAACTCAAGAAGGCCGCAGGTAACCCATCCCTAGTATTCTTTTGTAAGCACCTGTATAATTTCCATTTATATTTCGAAATTACAAGTTTGTAAAATGTCTGCTTCGTTTCAGATAATGCATTTGTCTTTGGTTCTAATGAGACGGGATAATTAATATTATTGTGTACTATCTTTGACGTTCTGTTTTCGCATTCTTTTGCAGATTCGGCAATTTTCTGAAATTTGTTTGCTTATAATAGTTTTTACCACGTTTTTATTAACTCGGTTTCTTGTCTGTCTGTCCGGTACAAATTTTGCAATCAATTTTGAACTAACTTCCCGATGAGCTGGAGACTTGAGACTTTAAACATAGCTCAGAACTAGATGACAATGCAATATTAATTCGCTTTCTTGTCTGTCTGTTTATCTGTTAATTTTTTATTTCATATTTTGTGTTTTGCCGACCCAGAGCTTCGATAGATGGCGCTGTCCAGGCGTCAGTCGTGAATAGCGAGAAGGGGGAAATCTTGAGTTATTTGTAGAAGTGAATTCCACGAAATTTCGCGGGGTGGGGGAACTTCGAAAAGTGGATTGAAGTTCGGAGGGGAGAGTTTGCTATACCAGAGTGACAATAATTTGTTTGCCGTGAAATTCTAGAGGGGGAAAAAAGTAAAATGTTGCGCAGTTGCTAGTTGTTTTCACGAAGGTCTCTGCGTCACGTAACTTGGTTTTTCAGGAAAATAACAATTTTCTATTTATGATCCGGTGAAGAGAAACTGAAATAAACCTGAATTTTGCCACATGTCTCTGTCATAATCTCATCAACATGTTTAAAATCGATTGCAAAATTTCATACACACAAGACTAAAAAGCAGAAAATAATTATTTAAATTAAATAAAAATTTTTATATACGACGTTTTTAAAACGGACTAAAAAGTATAAAATAATTTCTTCTAGCCTCATACAGATTTATAACCCCATACAGATTTAAAACGAAAAACGTGGTGCTCATGCAATATTTAATAGTAAGGAGTAGCTGTCGTTGAGAAAACTGGCATAACAGTTCATATTCCATTGCAATAAAATTGTTAGTGACTTAAACTATTTATGCATCAATCATCTATTGCATGCGCCCCACGTTTTTCGTTTTAAATCTGTATGGGGTTATAAATCTGTATGAGGCTAGAAGAAATTATTTTATACTTTTTAGTCCGTTTTAAAAACGTGGTATATTAAAACTTTTATTTTATTTAAATTCTTTTGAACACATCCTTTCTGTGAAATTCCTGTCTTATTCTGAGGGAAATATTGCCACATTGAATAAAACTTTTATTTTGGAAGCAATTAAAATTAAAATATCTGTAAACTTTACGCAAAACTATTTATTTTAAAATATTCTTTATAAAATTGAAATCAAATATTTTCTTTTATGAAATTTAACGCTATTTCCCAGTATCTGTATAAAAGTTGTATAGCGTGGGTCTCTATTTCATTATTAGTGATATGCGGTACTTAAAAGCACTGTTCTTCGTAATATGACCATTTTCCTGACGGTAATCACAAGTACACTAAGAATATAGTTGCCACAGCAAGCAATAGATGCCATCTGAAGACAAAAATTAAAATTTTTTAATTATTAATTCAATTAAGCTATTTTAGCTATTTAAACTTTTGACCTCTTTCCTGGGGTTATTCTGCATCGAAATTTATCTAATGGTGCTAAATTAAAAAGTTGCTGGTAACTTAAGTTGGGAAATAAAAGGTTAATTTACTTATTTTCTTGTTTAACATTTTAACTGCGGGTACTTTCAGTACAGCCGATCGCTCTAAACGCAAAAAAAGAAACACATTTGTCATGTATTTATTGTGATACAGTGGCAAATCAAAAATATCTGCATGAATAAGCATGCATTTTGTAATGAATGATAAGAACTTATAGTTTTATTTTAGTTATTTTCATAAAAAAAAAATATTTTTATAATTTAGTGGTACGATAAATGATAAGAAAAAAGATGTATTTTATATATATACAAAAATATTTTTTTATAATTTAGTTGTGCATAAACCACAGCTGCAACGTGTGGTTTATAAACCACACCCGCAGTTAAAGGGTTAACTATTCTGACATTAGGCAAAGTTCCAAATAAACTTTTATGAAATTGAAGTTTTCAACACTTTTTTTATATCTAAAATTAAAAATAGATAAGTAGAGATAAAAAGATTTTCTTTTTTATATATACTGCTTCCCAAATCTTGTTACGAAGTTCGAATTCATGTTACTCAGTGGCGAATCTAGGATACGGGTCGGGGGGGCTGATGGCAAAGAAATTTGGTATCGTCGTGACGAATGTCAAACCTCAAGGCCAAACTTGCGTAAACCAAAACTGTTTAACTTTACAGACTTTACTCACCTGACAATAAGAATCATAAAGAACAATACAATACTTTCGATAATTTAATAAAAATTACAATGAAATAACTAGCCAAAAAATGTGTTCGACCGTGTCAAAGCTACAAGTACGAGTGGAATAACTACAAAAGTAGGAAAATTTTCGAACCTGTATAGCCAGAAAGCAATGTTGAATTTTTTTTTTTATAGAGGGAAATAAAGAAAAAACAGTTGTAATGATTTTAAATAAAATCAAGAATTCTGGCTTGGCTCTCAGCCGCCCCCCGGATTCGCCACTGATGTTACTAAACATGTTCTTTTTGTTGCTTCGTAGTGTGTTGCAGTATTCATTGTTACCTTTCATTTCATCTCTTCGTGTATTTTTTACTTTCTCTCTTCAGTAACTGTAAAAATCGTCTGCTCTGTTTCCCCGCCTTATCATTCGTTACGCTCGATAAGGCCAGTATACGGAAGCTGTGTGCTACGAAAAGGGAAACGGATTCGTCCCCGATTATCTGCTGATAATTTTTGGAACTCTGAATTACCCTTTCTTGTTAAGTCTCTTCCGCATTCAATTGTTTGACTAGAAAATCGCATTGAACGATGACGAAATTCTTTTTGTCGTTATTCAAAACGATTTTTGTAAACAACTTTGTGTTTACGAAGTTTCAGAAAATTCGCGAAATATTCAGTGGCAGTTGAAATATATGTGCATAGTTTTGTTGTGTTGCAGTTATGTATTTCATTTTAATAAAGCATTAGCTGTTGTGCCCGGAGTTAAAACACGTTCATGTATAATATTTTTGATTTAAAAACTACTTTTGTATAGAAAATTATAATACCCTAAGTTCTTTTATCTTCTGAAACGTTTTTTAATTAAAATGAGAGTATCAGTTGAACCATTAGATTTTTAAAAACTAGCGATAGTTAATTTTCTCCATAAGTTAATAATATTTGTTATATAAGCACTTCAAATGTGCAGTTTAAGAAAGTAAGTACGATTTAATAGGTTTTGGCTGTAGCGTTTCCCGATCTTGATGATAAAATTCCAATATGGGGGGGGAGGGGTTGGAAAAGAGATAAAATTTAGCTGATGGTATTTATTTGAAAATTTTAGTTATGTTACTTTTTTACTCTGCATTTCTTTAGTCTGTTAGTTCTCTGTATTTCAACCGCAACTCTATCATGTGTTTTAAATAAGGCGCCAGTGTTTTTATGATTGAGTTTAATGATATATTCTACTAGCTTTTTACTCAATATGATTTTAAAATGTTTCTCATTACAGAAACAGTTGCCGATTTTAATAATAATAATAATGCTTCCCTTTTAAAGTAATTAAAGTCTTTGTTTTTCTCATGGATAATTTCATAATATAGGTTTTATTGCATTATCACTTATATCTTTCGTGTTTTGCTTACAACCATGTTTTGATTTGTAAGACAAATTATGGAGTCAATCACGCTTCTGCTCCAATTTAACTTTGGAATGTAGCGCATTATACAAAAAGGAAAAAGACGAGATGTCACTAGTACTAGTAGAGGTGTAGCTAATGGGAGGGGGGTGCGTTATGTCGAAAGAGGGGTCAAAATCAGACACGCAGAAAAAAAATTTAATAACTAAGCAGAGCAGCTGCATTACTTCAATCATTGTGTACATGCAAAATAACTCATATCATTATTGTTTAGCAACGGATTCGGAAACCCTCCGCGCTTTTGCGCATGCGCAGGGCGGCGTTATTTTCATCAAAATAGGGGGAAAGTGAAAAATGGAAGGGTGATGTTTACATTTTACTGAGCGTGATCCAACAAAGAACTCCGGAAATGCGCTCATGTGTCTCATTGCCTGACGCCTCTTTCCGGTGTAAAATCGTCCAAAAGTGGTAGTCTCGGAATCCGTTGCTGAACAGTACTTCGAATTTTTCGCCCTTTGTAGATAAATTGCCGATATGTGAATGATGGTTGACGCGCGATTGCTCAACCTATCTGCAGAGATCAAGAGCGTCAAACGTCAATTATGTTACTAATAAAGTGGGTTACTTTTTCCCCTTAAATTAATTTTTTATTTTGAGGTTTATGTGCCCTATGTAACTTGTAAAAGAAAGTTATTTAAAAAAAATTACTGTATTATTTATTGTGTATTATTTATTAAAACTGTTAAATATTCAAAATAAATCTTTACTGCCATTTATAGCTTAAAAATTTTCGTATTCGACTGTTTCACTCATTTTTAGATCTAATTTTTCTTAATTCGAACTTTTGGTTAAATCCAATTTTTAATCCGATCCCGTCAACTTCAAACTAACCAAATTGAACTATATTATTAACCACTTAACTGAATAGTTTTCTTTGCTATCTAATAAGATGACCCCTCCTGTTTTGGAAAGGGGCTGTCGTTTTCGTTCATCTAAGAAGACATAGGATACTTAAGATGTTTATGGATCCTACATATTTTTTGTGTCAAATTATAAAGCTAATTAATGATTCAATTTTAGTTTATAAGACTAAAATTTCGATAATTCGATGCACGAGTATTCTCGGGCTGTTAAGTTAAGCGGTTAATTATGATGTCTGCTTTTGGCTATTCGTTTTAACGTAATCAAACTTATTAGCTGTTTAATATGATTTTTGTAGTACAGTATGTGTTTTATTGATTTTTTTTTCTTTAATTGCAGGTGAACGTCCTTTCCCTTGTACCTGGCCACAATGTGGCAAACGATTTGCTCGTTCAGATGAATTAGCTCGTCATACCCGAACCCATACTGGTGAAAAGAACTTCGTTTGTCCACTCTGTGATAGGCGCTTTATGAGGAGTGACCACCTTAACAAACATGCCAAACGTCATCCCAACTTCAGGCCTGGAATTTTGAGGAAAAAGGCCGGTTCCCTCACAGAGAGCATGAGCCCATCAGAAGCATCAGAAATGGGCTCGCATCAACTGTCTTAGACTTATTCACAATGGGCATTTTACTTAAATTTGTATTTGATTAGACTTGAGAACTCCGTACACCCCCATCGCTAAATCGCCGACTCTTGGTTTCTTTCGCCAACCGTTATGATGACCGCCGTCATTGATTTGGCGAGTTACCGCTTGAAAAAATTCGTATTTGGCTAACACTTGGCGACGGTACTGTGTTCTCAAGTCTAACCTTATTTTAAGAGGGATAAATTTTATTATCGTTTAAAAGCATATCTTATTTTTAACATCCGAACTGAATTATTGCTATAGTTATCCTGTTTCACTTTGTTGATGGTAAGATATATATGAAGCGTTTCTGGGCTAAAAGGTATCCAGTATAGTAGTTGCTTATACTGAGAAAATCACTCACAGTTCTTTTCAGGTTGTTGTTCTTCAATGAAAATGGAGGTGTCATTTTAGCAGCACTTGGACTGTGCGATCCTCCATCTCCCACTTCCTAATCCTCTATCCTGTGCAGTCCTTTATCTTCCACTGGATTGTGGCCTAACAATCATTGCACCTTAATTTTTTCTTTTACTTCCTAGTTATTTATTTTAATTTATTTTCATTTTAATTTATTTTTGTCTTGAAGTTCATTGTGATCACCATTAATGGCTCTGCAAGTGTCTAAAGGTTCTTCAATCTCTTGTGTAGTGTATGATTTGATGTTTGTCAATTCAACTACTGCAGATATGCACTATTTGCAATTCATCCAAATAGCAAACTTTTTTTTTTTATTGTGCACAGTCATTTTAATAAAATCCCCAAGCAGAGATTCCCAAACAGAGATATGTCTGGGAGGCCAGGTAATTGTATGAACATACTGACTGGTAGTCGACTACTGTGAAAAATAGTCCTCAATAGTTGGTGACTTTATATATGATCTTGACTGAAAACTTCAATTAAAAATACTAAACAATTTCCTATTGGCGATGCAGCAGCACTTTCTTATCCTAATCGTATGTGGATCTCGCAATATAAACTTATTTTTGGATACCTTTAGTCCAGACACTTTGTATAATGTGGTCACAATTTTTTTTAATCTGTTATGTACTACTATTATTGAGTGCTTTTTATGAGAGTGCAAAATGCATTTTTTAAGTTTTGATTCTTTTACTGTCGCAGGGTTTGGACATCTCTTCGAAATTCATTGTTTTACATATTGTTGAAAAATTGTTTGTGTTTTTTTTTTCTTTCACTTTTTGTTCTTGACTTTTTAACAGGGAAATGCAATAGTCATTAGATGTGTCTCTTAGATCACCTTAGATATAAATCATCAACTTATACATGAATGATATAACATAAAAAAAAATGCACTCTCAACATGTTTTAATTGTATTTATTGATGCTATATTTCAAAAATAATTTAAAAGGAATTTTGCAGAAAAATTACAATTTTTTTAAATATTTTAACTTTTTAAATTTTTTTTAGTTGTTAGTTTTTAAAAAATGCAACCTCCATCTATTAATTGTAATGATATTAAAGTATATTAATAGTATTTTGCAAGTGCTTTGGCCCTTTTTACAATATATTATCTGTAAAAGATTTATAGGAAAAATGAGCTCAAATTACCTTGCACGGATTTAACTGAATTATTTTTGTTCATTAACTACTGAGAACTGCTGTCAATGATTATTCGATGCGGCTTAAAAAAGAATTAGTATAACTTTTTCCTTTTGTTCAAATAACTTTTCTGTTTTTGATGAAATAAGTTATTTGCTTTTCAACTTTTTGTCAATATTCGTGAAATGAATGAAATTAATTGAATAATAGTATTTGTGTGAAATTTCAAAAATCGATAAAAAAAATACCATTTATATCCTATATAGATAAGTTGGAGTGTGTAAAATAGAGTATTTGAAAAGGAATTAATGCAAAAAGTTTTTAATAAAGTGGTTAAATTCTTTTATTAAATATATTTTTTAATGTGAAAATTTATTTTAAAAGTCCTCATTTAAGTTGTTTTATAACCATTTCCCCCCCAGTTATAACATTCTAATTGGTGTTAATGAAATTTTATCAGAATGCACAAAATACTTTATACACGTAGTAATTATAAAATTATGTTATTTACATTTTTTTCTAACATTACTTGCATCCTCAAAAAACAGATTTTTTTTTCTATAGAGTATCGAAGCTGTTAGCATATTTAGAATTAAATCAAAATTGGGTTTTTAAAAAGGAGAAACACTACATGCTATAAAAAAACTGCCCTGCTTTACTAAGCATTTTTTCTCCCTATTATTTTACTTCGTTAACAAAATTTGGTAATTGCTTGATGTCTGCAATTCTAAAATTACTCGTATCTTCAGAAGAAAGCATAGTGAAATTGACATTTTCATTATAAGTGAAATTTAAGATAATTGAGTCGGAAAGTATTTAAATTTTTACATAAAAGGGATTGATTTTTGATATGATCTTTTTTATGGTTTTTATTCTTCATTGGAAATTGTTGGATTTGTAGAGATTTCATAATTATTAGACATAACTACAACAGCTTGAGATAATACCGATCTTGTGAGTCAGTTTGATTAACGATTTATTCCCTGTTTTATTGCCCTTTTTTATAATTGGATCATTTTAAATTAATTCAAGTGCATTTTCTTTGTCTAATTCCTTTTAAGATAATGTGTTTGAACTCGGAAAACATATTCGTTTTCCATAGGCCCATTGTGTAATTGATTTTACTTTTTATTTCATATTTGAACTTTTATAATATGGTTCAAAAATTACTGATTCGAACTTGCATTATGTTTGAAAACTGTTCCCGCCATCTACTGGAATAACAGCATCGTGTTGAATCTTTTCAAAATATATAGTGTAACATCTATTTTACATTGCCATAACTTTTAAGTACTTAAGTGACACCCTTTATGATAGAAGGATCTTTATGATATGCTTATATACTTCATGCAGTTATCCATTTATTTATGCTTAAATTTTAGTATGTCTATTTATATCTCAGTTGGAAGGATACCTGTTCAATTGGAGTATAGCACAGTTATAATGATAATAATGTATTGCCTTAAAAACTGCAGGTCAGTTTGTCGAGCAATGCATTATCAATGTTTCTGGAAGAAATCTTCCAGGAGACAAGCTTGTTATTCTCGTGTATTGTTTGTTTCTCTAAAATCATTTGCCATTGTCTTCCCTTAGTTGCACATCTGTTACAGTGCAAGTTAGTTTGCTTACAGTGTGCAATTCTGTATCCCGACAAATCTCCTCCTATTTGGAACACAAATGTTTAAAATACGTAGTGTTGGGATTCGTTTCTATTGGATTTTATGAAAGTATTTTCCGATTGTATAAAATGGCCGTAATGAAATTGAATTTGTTGTTTTCCAGTAATTCGATTTTAAAGATTGGACTTCAAAAGAAAATAAGTCTGGTATTAATTTTGTAGATTGCAATTTGGATGCAGAGAAAAACTTGAACAGAAATTATTTCTATCAGATTTAATAACACCAATGAAGAAGATAAGCAAGAAAATCCTTCTATGTCGATTTAAAGAATACTTCTCAATTATTAGCTGCTAAATTATTTTTTTTACAAATTTGTTGTCTAAAAAACTAAGTACTTTTTTTGCACAGTATTTAATCATGCAGTATTGTATCAGTTTTAATGTGGTTAATTACGCAATATTCTTCATATATGTGTGTAATGTAATTGTTAAAATATTCTATATGGCTGCATATGCCCTTTTTTTGTATTAATCTTGAACCCAATTTCTGCCAAATAATGGGTACTTTTTTAAATAAGAAAAGGGATTTGATTAGTAGCTGAGCATTGGTAGAAGTTTAAAGAACCATTTGTTAAAATACTGATAGAAAATAATTGCAATTGTGGAAATAGTAATTTAAAGCATGTATTAGTTGCAATGAATGGATTAATTTATACTTCATATTTTTAGATAAATTAAATTTTATACTTTAAAAAAATCTTTTTGTTGAGATCACGTCCTGAAATAAGTTAAGGAAAGCAAAATTTAATTATTTTGTTCCACTTTTACTGTAGAACTCAAATTATCTAGTGTCTGGCCGCTTATTTCAAATAAGTTTATTGCTTGTGTTAATTCTCTACCATCAGCTGGCTTATTGAAACGTTAATATATGTTATGGTGGAATGGAAATTATTACGAGTGTACTTTTTCATGAATGTAAACAGTAAAAAGAAGCAAAATTTTAGTTTACAATGTTCTTGTTTTTTACTGTTTTTTAGTCCACTTTAGAATGGTATAACAATGGCCATAAATATGTATCTGTTTAGTGCAGAACCAGGCGAATCCAGGATTTGGGTCGGAGGGGGGGGGGGCTGGGGTCATAAAAACTTTGCATCGTCGTGACGAATGCCAAACCTCATGGCTTATATAAACAAAAACACTTTAACTTAACTGACATTATTCACCTGACAATAAGAATCATGACGAAGAATACAATACTTTCGATAATTTAATCAAAAATACAATGAAAAAACTAGCCTTTAAATGTCTTTCCGCGTCAACATACAGATGGAATGACCAGAAAAGTAGGAAAATTTTCGAGCCTGTCAAGACAGAAAACAATGTTGCCACGTTTTTATTATTTTTAAAAAAGGGTGGGGGGGGGGGAATTACGAAAAAACAGTTGCATT